>KQ473311.1:0-63217 GCA_001314345.1 Phytophthora multivora | reverse complement strand
TATGGAAGTGACTAGCGTCCCCAACGAGATTTCAGAAAAGGGACAAGTATCACCTAATCGCCAAAGTCGCCTGACTTCGGCAGGCGAGTCCAAGCGCAGCGCGCAGCGCTGCAAGACTAGACTCAAACCTCCCGGACTTACAAGAACGAGTTAGCATCGACGTGCGAAGCGAAGCCTTCGCGCGGTGTGCTAAGTCATGACATTTACTGCTCAATCCAGGGGTTGGCAGGTTTAGGGTTCGGATGTAGAATCGCGCGAAAGGAGCTTCAGTTGCTGTAAAGTTGCTTAAAAGTTGCCGAGAAGTTGCTTTTGTTGGGGACTCTAACATCGTCCTAGTCATATAGTCCCATTTGGATTCAGTCTAAGGTAGTCAGATAAGGAGTGTGTAGTCAGTTAAAGAGGCCCATTTAGGGAGGTGTGACTGTATTGGTTGTTTTAGAAGTTCGCAAAATATGCTCGCTTAGGACAGGATCGGTACGTAATACGTATCTACACAGGATCTGTCACTGCTGAGTGATAATACTACATGTACATGTACGAGGAAGAAGCCTGCGAATGCAACGGTGATGCCTGCTCCTCCTTCAGGACGGTGTGCACAGCATCCACGCTGCTAACACCAGGACTGAAACCAGAGAAGTCGCTGCTCATCGAGGCCAGCATGGGCATGCTGCGGTTCATGGCGCGTCTTACTGGAGCGCTAGTCTCTTCTTTCTGCAGCTTTCGACGCGCCTTCCAGAGCGACATGAGTGCAACAAGCAACAGCAAAAACTCCATGGCCACGAGAAGAACAGGCGCAAAGAGATCCATACCTTGTCGCTCCAAGTACTTGGACGAGTTACGCACGAGGAACGTGACAGCTACGAGGTAGCCCAATCGCTCTGCTAAGTACGTGGCGCTGGTGATGTCGACGGCGTCCACGTAGGCGATCATAGCGTGCAGAACGCACACCACAAGCAGGAAATAGACGACGATGAAGTTCTTCCCCACGTCGGTCGTTGATATCACCAGGTGGACGATTCCTAACGGGACGAGGAAGTCGTTGAAGCGGTCCCAAAACACCTGCAGAGCAATGCTGGCCTTCTCGTACGTGGAACCTTCCACTGCGTCCGCTCCAGGAAGCCCAACCGCAGACCGACCGAGTCCTTGAAATGCCCTTCCCATACTGTCAACTGCTCGAGCTGCAGCGATAGCGCAGATGAGATCCGCCACGAGGGCGTTAACACCTCGTTTAGGTGTGAATAACTTGTCCTGGACCAAGACAACAGCGAAAAGGTATATGGAAACAGGTAACAGAGCCACCTTTACCACTACCACGCCGATAGCAAAGAAATTCGGGCGAATGGAGTTTCGTGGCCCCCATGCACGTTCACTCAAGTCTTTGGCCGAGTACAGAACATACCATCGCCCAAGCAGCGAGAACCCCAGTGCCGTCGAAAATCCGATAGCAAGGTACAGCACGCTGTTGTCCGCTTGATCCATGAGACTTTCCTCGTCAGTTTCGTCTAGAAATCCAGTCATAACCTGTACCTGTGCGCCTTCGGTGGTCTCGTAGAAGTTGAGAATGACCAGCACCGAATACACGCAGTCAAGGACGGCAAACGCCCATTCCTTCGGCGGCACTCCACTCAACACTGTTTCCTTCCAGACCCCGAGACGTTTGAGCTCCAGACACTGCTTGAACACGCTTTCGGGACGTTCTGGAGGCATCGGATGCTGCTCAATGGGTACTTCTCTACACGCGCCTGGAGTTGCCATGTCAACTCCACAAGGACTCGATAAAAACTCGCTAGTTGGGGAATTGCTGGTAGAATTTGTTGGAGTCATCGTCAGTCGTTGAGCTCTTGCTACACGTCTCCGGTCGCGTCGTCGATGGCGGCCTTCGTATAAACGCAGTCCTGTGAGCACAACATCAGCTACCAAGAAGACGATGGCGCCGACGATGTCATTGTCCAAAGTTGGAGCCACTTCGACGACGTTCATGCCCATGACAATCGTCATGACTGTCACGTATCGGTGGAGCTGGTAGGACAGTCGTTCCGGAGTCGACCCTCTCTGGCAGCACGTCCAGCTAGCCCACGCCATCGACGGCACCTCCGAAATTAGCAGCAGCATTTCGCTCTGATTCAGGAAGGACGACACGATGCCGCAGTCTTTCCAGCGGTCGAAGAACGTGAGGATCAGCTGTTTGGTCGTCACTTTACCGGACGCCTCCACCACTCCCCAGTCGTAAATGACCTCGCCTCGCGCTCGACTGACCAGCCAAGTGTGTGCGATGGCGACGGAATCGACCAGTTCACACAGGACGAGAATGAGAGCGCTGCACAGAGCGCTGGTCTGCTGCTTCCACTCCAAACCAGACGAAGAATTCAGACGTAGCGTAACGTAGAACAGGAAGAAGAGCTTGAGTAGTGCAATGACCGGGGGTAAGTACCGTCGTCTGGTGGTGAACTTCATCGGACACGTGCAGTCGAGTAGAGCGCTACGAAGCCCCCATTGAATAAGCCTCGACCCCCACACGACGAAGAGACTTAGCGTAATGATGACCATCAGCACTTGAGGCACGTGGTCCATCACCACCGGCAGCGAGAGCGGGGCGTCTCCGCCGTCAAAGTCTTCGGCCTGGAAGCAGTTGATCACGGCGCCAGCGACTGCCACCTGCTCGAAACACAGTACGAGGAACTCGAACAGGCCCAACTCGGACGGGACGACGCTGTTCTGCTGCTCCTGAAGCCAACGGAAGGACTCGGCTGCATGCTGCAGCATGCCCACGCCAATTTATGTGAGTTTGGGTCATTGTGAAGCGAGTTGATTACCACAAGCTCAAGGCTGGTAAAGTTTACACTACATACCGGTATCCGAAAAACAAAACAGTACCATCCGTTTTTTTTCCCGGTAAAAATAGATCAGGATACTGTTCGCTAAAGCGTCACTTCAACACTAAAGCGTCACTTCAACAAGGAAGATGCAGCTCTACAGCTACGAATTCGTCGTTCTTATCCTGCTTGTGACTGCATCACTTCCAGGTGTAGCACAAGCCCAATCGCTAACCTACGTCGCCAACTATGAAGACGCAGCCTGCACGTGGACGCCAACCCAATTCGTCTTCACCCTCGTTGCCAATGCGACTTGCGCGTCTCCAGGGACCCCCAGGTGCTCAGCAGTCAGCGGCTCCTCGATACGCCGCTACGAAGCTTGCTCCACGCCGTCCCAGTACACTGAAGTACTGAAGACTGCGTTCAGATCGAAATTGTTTCTTGTTGCCAAGACGTACAGCGACCCTGGCAAGTGCGAGGACCTGGAACAAGTGACAGCGTATGTGGCCGATAACTTATGCCACGTTGCTGTCGATGGCGTCTCGAGCTTCAAAGTAACCACAATTATGGAGAATGGCTTCGCTGTCCTGACAACGTACAGCGGTAAAACCTGTTCCGGCGCCAGTCAGGACGAGGAATTGAACTACTCGAATCTAACAGCAACCTCATGCGCTAATGGTGTCGACCAGCTCTTCTCCATGGGTGGGGCGACCAATAAGTGGTCAGTCATGTCGGTTTTCTTGGACAGCGAGTGCGCCTTGAAGCCCATCAATTTGCAGGTTTACCACCGGTTTATCTGCGACGCCGAGAGGAACCCTGCGAGTGCCGAGTGTGGTGTTTTCGTCAACACACTGTACTCTACCTGGAGCTGCGCTGAAGACTACGTAGCGTTCATTGAGAACGCACTGGGTGCTGGCGTCCCTTTCTTAGTGGAAGAATGGTTCTACGACGTACCAACCTGTTCACAGCTCGAGCATTTAATGGTGTACCCAGCCGACGGCTCCTGCATTTCGATGGATTGGCCAAGTTACAAGGTGCACTTGCACCATGATGGCACAGTCACATTCGATACCTTTGGCTCTTCAAACTGCTCGGGCGATCCAGAGACGCAGAGCTTCGACCGTGCCAGACTTACTGCCGATTCCTGCGCCGCCGATAGCAGTATCAAGTACAGCATTGGCGGGGTGACGCCACAATGGAGAGCTATCGCTAGCTATGAAAGCGACGCTTGCAGCACTGATCCGGTGCAGTTGACTTACACTAGGGATTTTATTTGTGAGCCGCGGACTTCAAGAGGGGATTTCGGTTGCGTAATTGGAGAAAAGGTTATGACTTCTTCGGTGAGTGACTGTACGGACGACTATTTCGCGTTTACTGCTGGTGAATATGAAGAGAATCACCCGTACGTGCTGGTAGAGAACTACGGTGGCGACGGTGAATGCGCTGAGTTTGAATCTGCCATAGTTTACGCTGCAGACGGCTTCTGTCACGACAGTTCTGATGGAATCTCCAGTTTTTCAGTGATTTTTGAATTAGATCTGTCGGTAACGCTGGAAATCTATGACGGATCTAATTGCAATGGGACAAACAGCAGCCAACACGTGGCCAGGGATCTACTAGAATCGCACGCCTGCTTCGAGGGAGATAGAAAGTTTTATACAGGTGGGATAAATATCGAATTGCCCACTACCAGTCCACCTACCACTGAGCCACCAACAACGGAGCCACCAACAACCCCGACTTCTACCGAACCTCCGATACTACCAACGGAAACACCAGCAGCACCTACAGAAGTAACTGAGGTAGCACCTACTACCGACCCAGCAGCGCCAGTTTCGCCGGTAACTGCGATAACAACTGAGGCTCCTACTACTGAACCTTCCACGCCGCCGACTAAAGTGCCAACAGAACAACCAACGATAGTCTCGTGCTCAAGCAAGACACCACAAACAGCAGCGTCCCTGGTGGTCGTATGGATGCTACTGCCTGCCATAATTTGCCACCTGCTTGACCGTCTCAACTAGCTAGAGGTTGAAGGGTTTCTAGACTGCTCCGCCAAGACCTAACTGCGCAGAAACTTACACGAATATCCACGTGATAGCTAAATGCAAAATCCTTTTAATTAAGTTTGAATACTACTCGGAGTTTTCCATCCACACACACACCGCACGCTCGGATAAAGCTTACAAGTTGAAGTTGCTTCGGTGGGTCGCCAGTTGCCAGTGGCAATGCCACCTGGTCTGAAGGCTTCAGTCGTAACTACATGTATTCATCACTGCCGCGCGGAAAGTTTCCGGACAGGAAGCACTGGCCTTGTGTACGACACGCCACGCTCGACCTGGTCCACGACGCGCTATCAGCTGTTGTACAATTGTGGGATAGATTTTTAGGCCCGAAATAAATAGTGCTCCAGCCGGTTGCCAATATTTTCTTTGAGATCCGATACTTGGTTTCACTATGGTCGAACATAAACAAGCACCTATGCACTTGTCATTCCGGGACAGCATTGTTCCTCAAGTCATCCGGCGTCCATTCGACCTTCGTATCACCAGCGAGGAGCTCTGCAAGGAGGAGACTCGGGAATGAAAATGGAGCGCGGCCCCAGCTATGCGGAGTATGAGGACGGCGCACCGCTGAACGCAGTCGCTGGGACGATCGCGAGCAGCTCGGAGAGCCCCACGAAGCGCGTGAACATGCCCACGACCACTGGCCGCATCATGGACCGCAAGGACGCGCTGTTCAAGCGCTCCAAAGGACAATGGAAGTGCGTACCCCTGAAGTCTGTAGTGTTAATTGCTACTGATACTGATAACTTGTTGGTTATCATTTTGTTTTGTTTGTTTATGACGATAGTATTCGCCGCCAGAAAGTGCCCCACTACTGGAAACTCTACATGCAAGACCCGTTCCACAGTGTTGTTAATATGCGGCTGAGTAAAGTGTTGGGCTCGCTCTGCTTTGCAGTACGTTGGATACGAAGCTTTCCTGGTTGCCTAACAGCGGAGACTAACTAACTAACGTTGGGGATATTTAATTGTCGTGGAATTGTGCTTACAGTATGTCGTGGTGATCAGCGTGTTCGGCGCGCTGTACACGACGCCGCCTGACCAGTGCAAACTGGCCATTCACTCGTACTTCGACGGCTTCTCCTTCTCCGTGTCCGTACTCTTCACTATTGGCTTTGGCACCAACGGCGGCGACGTTTTCTTCGGAGATTGCGTATGGGTGCAGACCATCATCACGCTTGAGTCATTGATGGGCATTTTGCTGGACGCTTTGGCCATCGGAATCATCTTCCAGCGGTTCTCACGCGCCCAGGCCCGCGCCAACACCATCGTGATGAGCACACACGCCTGTATCCGCCGGATCCGTGGCAATCTGTACTTCATGTTCCAAGTGTGCGAAATGCGCAAGCACCAGCTTGTCGAGGCCCACGTCCGCATGTACGCGATCCGGCACGACGTGGAGTTCGGCGAGCACTACTACTTCCAGTCGTACCCGATGCGTATCCAGCACCCGGACGACGATCTTGGCGGTATGTTGCTGCTGGCTCTGCCTTCGGTTGTTGTCCACCGTATGGACGCCTGGAGTCCTCTGCTACGACCGAAGAGTGCCGAGACCTGTGGACTGCACCATAATCCTGCTAGAGGCTACCTTTTCCCGGAACCTCTGTGTCGCGAAGCCGACGCTCAGAGTGGAGACCGCGATGGTTCTGTGCTGGTTAATCAGGCCACCAATCCGGTTCACAACACGTGCCGCTGCACTACTGGCAACGCTGCGATGGGTGACGTTCACGCTGCCACACAGCCGCCGTCTATCGAGGAGATCAAGCAGTACTGGGCAGAGTCGCAGGTACGGATTGATTTTTTTTTTCTTTCTCTTTTGAAGTGTTGCAACCTCCTAACTTGTTTCTTTTTGATGCAGTTGGAGATTGTGGTGCTGGTGGAAGGAATCGACGCTGTCACGTCGGCGACAATTCAGGTGCGGCACTCGTACAAGGCGGAGGATATTATGTTCAACCATCGCCACGTCAACTGTGTGGACGTGGACCCGGAGACTGGCGGTGCTGTGATCGACTTCCGTCGCTTCCACGAGACGAAACCGGTGGATCCCGAATGCAATAAGGTCGCTGGCAGCTTCTACTGACCGCAAAACCTTGCGGCTATAGCCGTCGAGCTGCTTTGGACACAAGACTACAGTAGAGGACTAGTGACGGACGAGAAAGCGTCGTGTTAACAAAAAATTATACTTTAGATGACCTTCCTTACAGAGCCCGCAAGTGAAATGAATCCCCATCCTGCTTGCAAGTTTGGTCCGCGACCAGGAGCGCACATGACCATTAAATCCTTTGAGATCGACACTTTGGCCCGCGTTTCTGGTTCTCCAGTGGCAAATCTTTTCATAAGCAAACAAACCAAGCAGCACACACCAAGCAGCGCTCCCCCATACAAACTTCAGCATCTCGGGCATTTCGCCGGTGAAGTGCCTGTTGCAAAGCCACGCAACTTGTTTTTCGTGTTTCAAAAACGAGCCACTTTGTTTGGTGCTTGGTGGCCTTCCCCTCAAGTTGCAACTCGGGAGCCGAGTGAAGTGACACTTGTGGTTGCGACTCCAGAGCCGCTCATTCTCGGATCCTCCGTCCAAGCACCAAGTCGCCTCCATCTCCTCTCCATCATGGCCTTCCGTCAGGTATTCAAGACGCAGGCGCGTCACATGAGCAGCAGCTCGCGCAAGTTCTTCGTGGGCGGCAACTGGAAGTGCAACGGCTCGCTGGGCCAGGCGAAGGAGCTCGTGGGCATGCTCAACACGGCCAAGATCCCGGCCGACGTGGAGGTCGTGGTGGCCCCCTCCCAGGTGCACGCGGCCACCGTCAAGGCCTCGCTGCGTGCCGACGTGCGCGTGAGCGGCCAGGACGTCTGGAAGCAGGGCAACGGCGCTTTCACGGGCGAGACGTCGGCCGAGATGCTCAAGGACCTGGGCGCCGAGTACACTCTGGTGGGCCACAGTGAGCGTCGCGAGAAGGGCGAGAGCAACGAAGTCGTGGCCAAGAAGGCCGCTTATGCCCTTGAGAAGGGCCTTGGCGTCATTGCCTGCATCGGTGAGACCAAGGAGCTCCGCGAGGCCAACCAGACGGTGGCGTACATCACGGAGCAGCTCGACGCCTACGCGGCGGAGATCAAGGACTGGACCAACGTCGTCATTGCGTACGAGCCCATCTGGGCCATTGGCACGGGCCTCACGGCTTCGCCCGAACAGGCTCAGGACGTGCACGCCAGCATCCGCGCGTGGCTCAAGGAGAAGGTCTCCTCCGAGGCTGCTGAGAAGACCCGCGTGATCTACGGCGGCTCGGTCGGCGCCAAGAACGCCCCCGAACTCTCGCAGAAGGAGGACATTGACGGCTTCCTGGTCGGCGGCGCGTCGCTCAAGCCCGACTTCCTCCAGATCATCAACGCCCAGAACCCGACGGACAACGTCGGTGGCGCCGTGAACGTTGCCATCAACGGCTTCGGCCGTATTGGCCGTCTGGTGCTGCGTGCTGCCGCCACGAACCCGCTCATCAACATCGTGGCCATCAACGACCCGTTCATCTCCACCACGTACATGGAGTACATGCTCGAGTACGACACGGTCCACGGCAAGTTCGCTGGCTCGCTTTCCCACGACGAGAAGCACATCTTCGTGAACGGCAAGCCCATCCGTGTGTTCAACGAGATGAACCCGGCCAACATCAAGTGGGGCGAGCAGCAGGTGCAGTACGTGGTGGAGTCCACAGGCGCCTTCACGACCACTGAGACCGCGTCGGCCCACTTGAAGAACGGCGCGGAGAAGGTGGTGATCTCGGCCCCGTCCAGCGACGCGCCCATGTTCGTGATGGGCGTGAACCACGAGCTGTACGAGAAGAACATGCACGTGGTGTCGAACGCCTCGTGCACGACGAACTGTCTGGCGCCTCTGGCGAAGGTGGTGAACGACAAGTTCGGCATCAAGGAGGGTCTGATGACGACGGTGCACGCTGTGACTGCTACACAGAAGACGGTGGACGGTCCGTCCAAGAAGGACTGGCGTGGCGGTCGTGGCGCCTGCTTCAACATCATCCCGAGCTCCACTGGCGCTGCGAAGGCTGTGGGCAAGGTGATCCCGAGCCTGAACGGCAAGCTGACTGGCATGTCGTTCCGTGTGCCCACTGCTGATGTGTCTGTTGTGGACCTGACTGCTCGTCTGGTGAACCCTGCGTCGTACGACGAGATCAAGGCTGCGATTAAGTCTGCCAGCGAGAACGAGATGAAGGGCATTCTCGGCTACACTGAGAAGGCCGTCGTGTCCAGTGACTTCATTGGCGACTCGCACTCGTCGATCTTCGACGCCAGGCTGGCATTGCTCTGACCGACGACTTCGTGAAGCTTGTGTCGTGGTACGACAACGAGTGGGGCTACAGCTCGCGTGTGCTGGACCTGATCGAGCACATGGTCAAGAGCGAGTAAGTTTGTTCCTATGGGTGCTGCTACGTTCGGCTTGAAGTACGTGCTGGCGCGTTCGGTGATTGCACACCCCACGACACACACAAGCAAAGAAGCTTCTAGAGGTTTATGGATCGTGCGGAGTGCATAACGGCCCCCTTCTTAGCAGAGCAACGTCGACATGTTTGCTGTTGTCTGTATCAATAGAAGTATGAAAACTCATGTGCTGCGATGAAGTTTGTAGTCTTTTCACCAGTTCAGTAACGACTCGAGATGCAGGGAACAAACTCATGTTTTCATGGATACGAGCAATCGAGAATTATTTCGCAGGCGCCAGAAGTGAAAACTCGTCAAATTACGGACTGCAACCGAGCAAGCAGGTGCCAACGCTCATGCGCAAACGCAATCAGGCCGCTGTTAGATTCCCTCCCGTATACAGTATAGCAGCACAATTGCTACGTTTTACGTCCCCCTTTTCAAATCTCCTCCTTTTGTCCGAGACAACCTCCGTCGAGGTAAAGCCGCGCTGCTTTTGGTGCTTGGTTCATGTCTTGAGAATTGTATACCATACTCCAGCCAAGATACTCGCTCCAGCAATCAACCAATAAAACCTCGCCTTGAAGTCGCTGGCCAACGACCGGATCCGCAGTACCAGTGGTCTCCTCTGCGTCATTCCCGGATTCGCCTTCCAAGCCTCCTCCCTCCCTCCACCCACATAGAACGTCATGGTTAACGTCGCCATCAACGGCTTCGGCCGTATCGGCCGCCTCGTGCTCCGTGCCGCCGCTAAGAACCCGAAGATCAACGTCGTGGCCGTGAACGACCCGTTCATCGCCACCAAGTACATGGAGTACATGCTCAAGTACGACACGGTCCACGGCCGATTCGGAGGCGAAATCTCCCACGACGAGCAGAACATTTACGTGGACGGCAAGGCCATCCGCGTGTTTAACGAGATGAAGCCCGAGAACATCAAGTGGGGCGAGCAGCAGGTGCAGTACGTGGTGGAGTCCACAGGCGCCTTCACGACCACTGAGACCGCGTCGGCCCACTTGAAGAACGGCGCGGAGAAGGTGGTGATCTCGGCCCCGTCCAGCGACGCGCCCATGTTCGTGATGGGCGTGAACCACGAGCTGTACGAGAAGAACATGCACGTGGTGTCGAACGCCTCGTGCACGACGAACTGTCTGGCGCCTCTGGCGAAGGTGGTGAACGACAAGTTCGGCATCAAGGAGGGTCTGATGACGACGGTGCACGCTGTGACTGCTACACAGAAGACGGTGGACGGTCCGTCCAAGAAGGACTGGCGTGGCGGTCGTGGCGCCTGCTTCAACATCATCCCGAGCTCCACTGGCGCTGCGAAGGCTGTGGGCAAGGTGATCCCGAGCCTGAACGGCAAGCTGACTGGCATGTCGTTCCGTGTGCCCACTGCTGATGTGTCTGTTGTGGACCTGACTGCTCGTCTGGTGAACCCTGCGTCGTACGACGAGATCAAGGCTGCGATTAAGTCTGCCAGCGAGAACGAGATGAAGGGCATTCTTGGATACACCGAGGAGGCAGTTGTCTCGAGCGACTTCATTGGCGACTCGCACTCGTCCATCTTCGATGCTGAGGCCGGTATCGCTCTGACCGACGACTTCGTGAAGCTTGTGTCGTGGTACGACAACGAGTGGGGCTACAGCTCGCGTGTGCTGGACCTGATCGAGCACATGGTCAAGAACGAGTAAACCTGCAGTGTAGTTGACTGCTACTACCCGCTTCTTTTGAACGCAGTTCGTAATACAAAAAACACACACACACACACACAAATGCAACAAAGATTTATTCGCAGTGCCAATATCGTATACATGTATACCGTACCAACGAAAATAAAAGAAGAAGACACGTCAAGTCAATTTACAATTTGGTCTTTTGTAGCTCAACCTACATACACATATCTCTTCATTAACCTACAGGATCGGGTTTAATGGGGTTTTAGTAAAAAAAAAAAAAAAGGTTTTAAAAAAAAAAAAAAAAAAACTCTTAAGCAGTCCATGACGAAAGACGTATGCATACGTAAATTCATCCCAAAAGTGTTCGTGTACCGAAACTAAGAAAGTTGTTTTTGGATTTTATTTTCGGATCAGTCCTGTTCGATGTCTCTCTTGGTGGACTACGCGAGCTCTTCAGAGGACGAGGCGGCCCCCAGCGTGTCTGTATCCGCTCCAGTCCCCGGTCCTACGTCTGCACCAGTCCCTCCTACGGAACCTTCCACGTCTCCGCCCCCCAACGCCTCAAATGGCGCGTCCAAGCCCAAGAAGAAGAAGTTAAAGAAGAAGAAGAAAACCAAGACGACTCTGTACCTGCCGCCAGAGATCCAGCGACTCCTCGAGACAGGAACCAGCGGAGGGGCGTTATCAGATGACAGCGACGACGACAGCGACTTGCTGGCTAAGCACAAGCGCGCCAAGAAGACGGCCAGTAAGCGACCGAGACCTTCAGACACTGACGAGGACTCTGTTCTGTCCTTCCTGCCGCCGCCCAAGCACGCGCTTCCAGCACCAGATGCACCTAAGGAAGCAGAAGACACCACACAAGAGGAAACGCAGGAGCAGGTTCAGGTTCAGCCCAAGGATCAGGCTACAGAGGCTCAAGCAGCCAACGCGGCGGCCTGGCAGCAGTACTACCAGCAGCAACAGCAGTATCAAACCAGTCCAGACTACTACGTCGCACAGGGAGAGGACGACGGGCCTGGAGGCAGCTCCAAACGCAGGAGGACTCGGGAACGAGACATCGAGCGAGCGCTGCAGCAGGGCCACTTTGAGACGGTGGCGGACCAGATCACCGAAGTGCAAGGCCCCGCGGCGCACTCCTGGCAGCCCCCAGTTGACCCGCTCACAGGTAGTGGCACAACGGGATCTAACGACCAGGAAGTGAAGGTGTCGGCCAGCTTCTGGAGCGCTCAGGCAGGCTCCAAGGTGTCGTCTGTCAAGCCCAGTCGACTGCAGAGACAGAAGCACCAGCTGAACCAACTCGCGTTTGACGCGAAGGCTCGAGACTTTGAACTGATGGACAAACGTGGCGCGTCGCTGAAGACGAAAAGGGAGACATACGCCAAATACGGCTGGTGAGAACGGTGAGCTTAACTGGAACTGACCAATGTACGTGTTTCTCTTAGATGTTCACGCCTGCTCCTCCACACTACCAGATGCGTCTTCGGCCCCTTCCTCTTCCTCCTCGTCCACACCTTCGTGCTCTTCCTGGTCCTTCTCCTCCAGGAACTCCTCTGTAAAGACCTCCATCTCATGCTCCATCCGTGCGGACTCTGCCTTGCTGACCTTGCCACGGCGGTTGGCTCCTAGCGTCTTCAACTTGCGGTCGCCCTTGTGCTGGTGCTTGCTTTCACGCGGATAAACCTTCCGAACCAGAACGACGTCGGGCAGTTCCTCCTTGAGGGTGTGCGTCTGGCTCGTGCCGAAGATGGCGGACGAGAGATCGTAGCCCTTGACCGTGTCGCCGGCGGTCAGCACGCCGCCCAGGTGTGTCCGAACGTGGAACGTCGTGTCATTCACGCCAAAGTCGCTCTCGCGAGCCACCTCCACGTCAGCGACCACAAACTTGGCCTTGCGTCCTCTACCCGAGGAGGCTGAAGCAGGTCCGACGTGACGTAGTTCGCTCGGCTCCACCGGCTCGACATCCAACACGACGAACTCGACCATGTCGGAGCTGGTTGCGAGCGGCAGGAACGGCAGCTTCCAGTACCTGTCAGTCGCGAGCTCCGCCCTCTGTCCGGTCACGGGGTCCAGCAGATGCACCATCGACGTCGTGCGCGCGCACAGCGTCACGTCCGAGATGTTGCCACAGCTCTGCGCGAACTTCCTGGGCAAGACGAGCAGGTCGTCCTTGCAGATGGGACTGAGCTCGACGCTGTACGTGAGCTGCAGGTTGGCTGTCGCGTTGTGCACGTTCTCGGAAATGAGTTTACTGGAGCTCTTGGACCGCATGGGCACGTGCGCCGACAAGAAGTGGATGAACCTCTCCGCCGTGGACTTGGTGCCGAAGTAGAAGTCCATGCCTTCCTTCACAGTTGTGATGCCGATGGCGTCTTGGTGCGCGTTGTGCTTGAGGATCTCCTGCTCGAGCCGTAGGAACGTGCGCTTGTGCTCGGCCTTCTGCCGGATCTGCACCAGCGCTCTCCACGTGTTGTTGTGGTACTGCTTGGTGCAGTCCGGGCACTTGACGCTGTGGATGACGAACGTGATGACGCACGTGTTCTGGATCACCGCGTGGTTGGCCACTTCCCTCTGCAGTGTGAGCCGCAGCTTGACGCGCTTCGAGTGCGGCTCCGTCCAGATGAAACCTGCGTCGATGAGCTTGGCCTTGCTGAGCCCCGGGACGCTCTTGAGACACAGCGCCATGAGCTCCTTGGACTCCCAGTCGCAGTCCAGCCACGCGCCCGAGCTGCTGCTGTAGCTCTGCGTCTTGCCGCGCGACTGGAAGCGCAGGCAGCCGCGACACTGCACCAGCTCGCACGTCGTGTCGATGCCCTCGGCCACGTCCACCTCGGAGGCGATGCAGGACGCGCACATGTTCATGGCGTTGGCCTCGATCTGGGCGCCGCACATGCAGCACGAGATCGCCATGGAGAGAGAGAGAGAGAAGGTATTTAGGTGCTTCTGCTTCTGCTTCTTCTTGGTGACTTTTTAAAACTGAGCTGGTGAGTAGCCATGGATCGGAGGTGATTGCGTCATCGGATGGTTCTCATTGGCTGATAAAAGCGGTATGTTACACTTTGTAAAAACACAAAAGGATAGGTATTGTAGAAATTGAATTTTCACCACTGGCACCATTCCAGCAATGTTTCTTCGTGAGTGAAGTTCACTAAAAGCAACATAAAGAAAAGTAAACTATACACGAATTTCTGCATATTATCACCAATTCCCTCTCCAACCAATCACAGCAAACGGTATCTGATACCACACATCAGAATCGTCGAACACTTCCCCCCATACGATGGTTCTCCCCTCGGGCGAGCGCTCTCCGATGCTCCCCACCAAGTACATGTACACTGCACCTGGTACCGAAAATCGCCGTCCTCTACCCGTTGCAATGGGGTGGGTGGCATTGCTCTCCGCTTTGGCGTTGGTCCTTTTAGGGTTGCTGCCATTCAACTCCCCCACTTCACCGTCTGTCTCCATTCAAAAGGCAGCAGTAGAATTCCCCCCCACTTCGTTCCCCACTCTACCGGACGGATCGAGGGACTTGCTATCTCTATGCAAGGAAAACTTCCTCACCCAACCGCTCGATCACTTCCGGGCGGACGGCGTTTCCAGCGACGGCACCTTCGCCATGAGATACTTCGTGTGTTCCCCGCAGAACTTTAACCCGCAGAACGGCTCCGTCTTCTTGTACGTCGGAAACGAAGCGGATGTGACGCTCTACCTCAACCACACGGGACTCATGTGGGAGAACGCCGCGGCCTTCAACGCGCTGCTCGTGTTCGCCGAACACCGCTACTTCGGCAAGTCGGTGCCGTTCGGTCTGGACGTTCTGGACCACATGGAGTTCCTCTCGACGCAGCAGGCGCTGGCGGACTACGCCGTGCTCGTCGAGCAGCTCAAGGACGAATTAAACGCGGACGTCCCCGTCATCGGCTTCGGCGGCTCGTACGGCGGGATGCTGGCCACGTGGTTCCGGATGAAGTACCCGCACATCATCGACGGGGTCATCGCAGGTTCCGCGCCGGTCGTCAATTTCTTCGGAGACGTCGAACACCCCGCAGACCCGGAAGCTTTCAACCGCGTGGTGACGTTCGACATGTCGGAAGACGCGGGCGCCGCCAAGAACTGCGTCCCGAACGTCCGGCGCGCGCTCAACGCGGCGATTGAACTGAGCGCGACGAAGAGCGGGAGGAACGAGCTGGCCCAACTGCTGCGACTGTGCGACGCTGACGCGTTGCAGTCCTCGGACGACGTCATTGCCGTCGCTTCCGAGGCGTACGGGGACTTGGCGATGGGCAACTACCCGTATCCGACGTCGTACATCATGGACGGCAACGTGGATCTCCCGGGGTACCCGATGCGAGCTGCGTGCGAGCCTTTCGCGGGTGAATTTGACGCGCAGGACAACGTCGGACTGATCTCCGCCTTGCGCGAGAGTGTCGCCGTGTACTACAACGCCACTGGGACCGAAACGTGCTTCATCCCGGCGTCTCCAGTGGCAAAACTCAATGAATCGGACACTTCTGACGCCGCGAAACAGGCGAGAATCGACCACAAGGGCAACTTCTGGAGCTACCTCGAGTGCTCGGAGCTGTACATGCCCATGAGCTCGGACGGACTGCACGACGTCTATCCTCCCCTTGCAGTCAACGAATCGGCGGACGACGCCGCGTGCTTGGAGCAGTGGGGCGTCCACTTGAAGCCTCGCTGGGCGACAACCGAGTTTGGCGGCATGAAAGCGCTCAGGGCTGCGAGCAACATCGTCTTCAGCAACGGCAACTTCGATCCGTGGTCGGGTCTGGGCGTCCTCAAGTCCCTTTCGCCCTCGGTTGTGGCTGTGCCTGTACCTGGAGGAGCTCACCACCTCGACCTGTTCTTCACCCATCCGTTGGACCCTCCGGCTGTCACTGAAGCCCGTAGGATCGAACTCCAGTACATTCGCCAGTGGGTTGGCGAGTTCTACGCCTACAAGAAGGAACTAGCGCAGACGGAGCTGTAGATCCGTGTCAAAACTGTGGCTTGGCATTACGTTTAGGCGTCGACTTAGTAATTCCGCGAGTCGTTCTCGCGTCGAACGTGTGCAAAGTTCCCTTGGGGCAATGTTGCGGCCCGTATTGTGCTATGAGAAGTCTTCGGAGGTGCGTACAGCGTCTGTGGGGGCGTTCCTCGTGGTACGTTGCTTGCTGCATTCGTACTTGCTCCTTTCTTGGAGCCACCCCACCCTGTGCCGTTGCTGTACGTTTTGGTCCCTGTCGTCCTCTTGGCAGTGTAATTCTCCGGCAGATTCGACGAGACAAAGCCCGTATTCTTGCCATTGCCACGCTTGGAGGACGTCTGCTGCGTCCCGTACGGGTTCTTCATGTACGAAGACGGAGGTTTGGGCGACGGCGTCGTGTACGGATGCACAGTGCCTCCTACTGCGTTTCCCCCCAACCGACTGCCGTGCGACGTCAAGGACACGCGGATACTATCGTGCAAGCCCACGTACGTCATGTGCTCGGTTGAGATCGGCTGTCCGTACGCTGTCGCCGCAAGGTGCTCGGAAATAGGAGGAACAGCCATGAGCTTCTTGTTTTGCGAGAAGAGCGGACTGGTACTGCCGGTATCTCCCGATCCACCCGAGTTGACGTTACCGTTGACACTGGCAGTGATAGTGGAGCTGCTTGTGGTCGAGCTTGTACTGGAAGAATTGTTCATGGCTCCGTGTAACGTTGGCAAATGGTACGTTCCAGAGACGCCCATGGCCCCTGGCGGAGTTTTCCGTGGTACAATGTGCGGGTTGCTGGCGCTTTCACTGGCTGCGACTGCACCTTTGTCCTTCTTGATAGCCACAGGCGCGAACAAATGCTTCCCCATAAGTTTGGACGGGTCGACGCTCGTGCCATTCGACAAAACGTCGTAGGAAGACACTGGGGCAGGCACCACCACCGAACCGGCCAGTGGATTCCCCCTGGTGGACTTCCTCGACCGCTTTTTCCGGACCGCAGCCGAGTCGTTAAGGTCGCGAGCAATCGCCTCCTGTAGCTCCGCCTCAAAGACATCGTGCGAGCTCTCGAAGAAAGGATGTTTCAGTAGTTCCGCGCACGTCCAGCGGTCCAAAGGTTCGTCGATGATGGTCTGTCGGATAAAATCCAACGACGCTTTATCCATCGTAGGAAAGCGCGCTTCGAGCGGCTCGAGGTCGTTAGCTTGCGGCAGCTTCACGCCCACATACAGCGCGTTCTTGCGGAAAAGCTCCTGCTGCCTGGACGTGATGTGCCCTAGACAACGGATAATATGGTACAACTGGTCGATGTCCGAGTCTCCCGGGAACAGCGGTAACCCCGTGGCGATCTCCGCCAACATACAGCCGATAGACCACACGTCGACCGCTTTACCGTACGATACGTCGCCCACGAGCAGCTCCGGCGCTCGATACCAGCGCGTGGACACGTACTCGGTGTATTTGGCTCCTGCGGATGCCAGAGGCCGCGCGAAGCCAAAGTCGCAGAGTTTCAGCACGCCGTTGCGGGAGACCAGCAGGTTCTCGGGTTTGATGTCCCTGTGGATGATGTTGTGCTGGTGGCAGAAGCTGATGGCGCGGACGAGCTGCCACATGAGCTTCTTCAGTGTGAGCGGCTCCAGACCGTCCGGATGCCGCTCGATCTCCTCGAGGATGGTCTTCTCCACGAACTCGAAGACCAGGTAGAGCTTGCCCTTCATGCGGAAAACTTCCAGTAGATTCACGATGTTCTCGTGCTTGAGCTGTTTGAGGATCTTGATCTCCCGTAGCGCCGTCTTCTTCACCTGCTCGTCGTCGTCGGACTCTTTAAACTTTTTAATGGCGACGATCTGGCCCGTGACCTTGTGTCGGCACTTGAGCACCACGCCGTACGTTCTAACAGTTCACAATGGGACTAGATTTAAGTGGCAATGCTTTAGGATAAAAGCGCGAAATGATCTAAACGGACTCACCCTTCGCCGATCGTGCCGAGACTTTCGTAGTTCTCCATGCGGTTCAACCGCGGAGGATCCACACTCCGTCGCAGTCAAAAGGTTCAACGTGGCCACCGACGCAGGTTCAATCCCTCGTCCACGCAAACGCCTTTCTTAGAATCAAAGAGACAGCAGTTCGTTTCCAGTTGCCATGAGTATTGATAGCCTCCAATAGCCCAAGACGGTAAAAATACCTCTTTTCATTTTTGCCACTTTAGCTTAACGCAAATTTGCAATTGATACAACGTGGCAATTTCTCTAGTCGCATGTGAAAAAAAGTATCTTTTAACCTTCAAAAGTCGCACAAAGGTCTCCATTAATTTGTTTTTTTTTTGCCACTTTAGCCTAAACTTTAGGACCACCTAAAGCTTATGGTCCAGCAACAGGATCCACGCGATGATCAAGACGAAGACGAGGAGGAAGAGCAGGCACGAGAGCGAGATCTGGTGGAAGCGTACGTGGCCGAACACTCGCTGGAATCGTCTCTAAACGACGTCATCAACCAGGTGGTGGCCACTCGACCGGAAGATCCGTTCCTCATGTTGTCGTCGCTACTGTACGCTCGGGCGACGGCCAAGCGCGGCATCTTCTTCGTGCAAGTGACGGAGGTGCCGGACGCATCTGGAGACCCCACAGTGCTGGTCCGACTGCATACAGGCAAAGGGGTCTTCGACGGATGTTGTTCAGGTGAAGCAGGAGGCGTCACAGATTGGGAATGCAGGGAAAACAGTCAAGAGCTCGACGCAGACGAAATCGCCAGTGTTCCTGCTAGTAAATTACGCTACGTCGGTCGTGGATTTACCAGCATCGCAGCTACTGCACAGGACGTTTTAACGGAGAAGCTGGGCAACTTGGAGCCTACAGACCAAGGCAAACTGGATCAGCTGTTACACGACTTGGAGGCGACGGTGGGGCGCAACGTGTGTTTCGCCACTTCGGTAGCCATTTGCCAAGCTGGAGCCAAGTACGCGGAGCTTCCTCTGCGGGACTATGTGGCCAAATTGCACGAACTCCCGGCCGAGAACCAGTGTGTCCCCATGCCGCTGTTTAGCGTCGTGAACGGCGGCAAGTACGCGTCCAACAAACTGTTCGCGCAGGAGGTTTTAGTGGTGCCAACGAGCGCTGTAAGCTACGTCGACGCCTTGCAGATCGCACTCGAGTTCACCGCTGCAGTCCGCGCTCAATTGGAAGCCCGAGGCGTCGGATTTACCAACAGAGGAGCGTTCGGGGGCTTCGCGCCGCAGCTTCAGACGCTGGCGGAGGTTTTCCAGGTGCTTCGCGCCGCGCTGGACGATGTTCGACCGCGCCTTGAAGACCCGGACGCGCGCGTTATCTCGACGGCCAGCGCGTCACCGTTGCGCGTTGATTTCGGCGTCGAGTTCGCTGCCTCCGAGTTCGCAGTTCAAGCAGCAGCGCAGGACGAGGACAACGAGACGCCGCCGTCGTTCACGTACAACACGGACCGGTGGGTGCCTGGATCCAGCGGGGGGTTGAAGAACAGCGATGAGTTGCTAGACATCGTGCGCAGTAGCATAAAGGAGCTGGAGCTCTCGACTGTGGTTGACCCGTTCGACGCCGGCGATGTCAAGAGCTTCTCGGCACTGCACAGCACGGAAAACGACTTGGACGGCGGCGCAGATCCCGCCGAAGTTTCAGCTTTGAAGGAAGGCGCTGGACTTGGCGGAGATCCCAACTGCCGCGTTCAAATTGTCGGCCGCGCAGTCGTGGAGCGCCACGGTCTGGCCGTTCTCAACGAAGAGCGCGCGTGCAACACGGTTCTTCTCGCCCCGCACCAGTTCCCGACAGTGTCGAGACTGCTGGAAGCCGTCGCGAACGCTCAGCAGTTCGGCCTCGCTGTCATCTTAGGAGCTTCAGCTGGACAACCAGGTGCAGACGCGGAGGTTCTCGCTGCTCTCGCCATGGGGACGGGTATCGGTCAAGTCAAGTTCGGAGGCGTCTTAGGAGCGGACGCACTTGATCGGTACCGGAAGCTGCTGCTCGAGAGTCAAGAACAGGGCGCTCCGCCTTTCGTTGGTGCTCAAGCTTATCGTCGTTGACGGTGGAATGCATTTTGTATTTGGCCTTTCCCTCATACGTGTTGCTCGTTATCTTCCTCTTCTTCCATGGACTCGTCGAGGTCGAACGATTCCTCCATGTAGTCTCCTTCTCCTTCACTGGCGCTGTCTGTCGCTCTGTTCGCCTTCGCTGGTGAGTGCATCAACTGCTGCTGGAAGACCGTTCCATTGTCGGGTGAATCATTCAGGCGCGTTACAGACGCAAGTGGTAGACGTGAAGGGGCTGGAGGGGCAACGACTGCGTCTTCTTGCAACGGGATCGAGATCTCACCGAAATCTTCTTCGTCGTACGACCCACTCGCCTCGCCAAACTCATCGTCTTCACGTGACTTGGAGAGGACGAACTCGTCATCTGCTCCTGATCTCATTGAAGACGCGGCAACGTCGTCGTTCCCATCGCGCAGTCGGCTTAGTGCTTCACTCAACTCACTTGCTCCTTCGTGCGTGGAAGCGTGTGGGATTTCAGCTGAAGCTTCGCCAAACTCTTCGTCTTCTTGTCTTCTAGATTGGATAGAAGCCTCATCGAACTCAACTTCACGGTCGATGTGGCCTCCTTGAATTAAACTCTCGGCGAAATCGTCGTTCAGTGACTGGAGGGAAATCTCTCCAAGCTCATCTTCGTCTGCGAGAGGCTTTAAGAACCGACTCAATACAGTTGGCTGTTGCTGTCGGGCTTCTTTTTGACCTTGTCGTCCTCCAAGCACCTTATGTCTAGTCATTAGTGCTTCCCCAAGCTCTTCTTCACCACGTGAACGAATCGAATCTTCGCCAAACTCGTCCCCATCCGACTGTAAAGACGTTTCCTGCGGTCGAATTGAACCATCCTCGAAATCATCATTCAGTGACTGCAGAGAGAGATCTCCGAACTCGTCGTCTGCTAGAGGCTTTAAGAAGCGGCTCGGCCCAGTGGATGGCGGCTTTGGAGCTTCTTTTTTACCGATTTGCGTCGCAACCACCTCATCTCCAGACTCGAGGCCTTCGTCACCACGTGAGCGAATTGAATTCTCTCCAAATTCGTCTTCTTCCAACACCTGCGGCCGAATTGAACCGTCCTCGAAATCGTCGTTCAACGACTGGAGGGAGGTCTCTTCGAACTCGTCGTCATCTGCTGAGCGCTTTAAGAACCGACTCAACCCAGTGGTGGACTGTTGCTGTGGTGCTTCTTGTCGAGCTTCAAGAACGTCATCTCCGGATTCTCCAACTTCTTCACCACGGGAACGAATCGATTCCTCTCCAAATTCGTCTTCTTCCGACTGTAAAGACGCTTCTCCGAATTCATCGTCGGTAGCAAACGACCTAGACAGGCGGTCGATTGGACTTGGCTGTAGTCTTCTTCTTTGCATACTGGACTCGCTTTGATCCAGTAGCAGTCGCTCGATTTCGTCCATTTCATCGTCTTCTTCCAGGTTCAGCCGCCTCGTTCCCACCCCAAATCGACTCAAGCTCGCTGAGAACGTCGGCTGAGTGTGCACAGGCATCGTCTCTTCCTCTTCCGAGCTCTCGTCGTCCTCCATGTGGAGTGTCATCGCTGGAACTGGGTCTGTCTCGGTTGGATCTCCCCTTTGTAATGCGCTTCCGAGAGAGTGTTCTGGTGCTCGAAGCTGCTCCTCGTGCTCGTCTTCCTCTCGAAGTTTAAGCGGTTGAACTGGCTGCACTGCGTCGAGGCTTGCACTGACTTCCTCCTCGGCATCCGAATGTAAATCTGCGTCAAAGGAGCTCTCTAGAGGATCCGAACGGGAAACAACTGCACGTTCGTCGCCTTCGTCATCACTTTGAAGCGCCAAAGGGTCTTCATACGCGGGACTTGCGAACATTCGATCGGAAAAATACTCTCTGTGCTCAACACTAGACGATGACTCTTCCATAGCGTTATCGTCTTCAATGGATTGCTCTAACGTGGCTCCCTCGTTCTCCACGTTTGACTCGGACTCTTCTAGGCCAGCAATTGTCATCTCATTTGTGGTGCGGCCGTGGTCCATACTTGGAGACGAGTCATTCAACACGTCATCGTCGAGCTCCAAACGCCCTACGTTTGCCGTTGAGTCGTCTAAGGCGTCAATATCTTCAGCCTCCTCCCTTGAGGCTACAGACGCTGACTGTGCCAATTCCCTGTCGTTTTCGTCCTTCGAGCTGGTAGCGGACGCCTCTAGTGGGTCTTCGTCAGCTAAATCCGCCGCTGAACTGCTAGACGATTCTTCCAAAACACTTCCCTGCTCGTATCGATCTGCGAGCGCGTTTGTATCCACACTCCGAGCGGATTCCTCTAATGCAGAACTGCCCTCATCAGCTGAACTCGACAGCGCATTGCTGGCTACGGACTCTTCCAGCTCACTGCCTTCATCAACCTCAGCCACGGCCTCTCCTCCCTCCACGCTACGAGCTGATTCTTCCAACGAGGACTCCTGCACTGCATTGCCCAGCGCTCTCGTACTAGATGATTCGTCGCCTTCGAACTCGTTGCTTTCGCTCCGTTGACCTGCATGTTCTTCAATATTTGGGGTAAATACCTCCCCACTCTCCACCTCTTCATCTTGCAGCTCCTTCTGTCTCGTACTTGGTGCGTCTACGTCTTCGTCTTCATCCAGTTGCTGCTCAATCGCTCGCTCGTCTCTATCAGCAGAAATTTCACTATCAGACAGCACATCGCCACCTAACGAGCTTTCCAAATCCACACTCTCTGGTAACTCTACAGCAGCAAGTTCAATCCCAGGGGTTGGTATTTCTACGGCTTCGTCTTCAACGTGTCGCTTCTCAATCACATGCTCGTCGTCCCTACTAGCAGAAATTTCACTATCAGACGACACGTCGCCTTCGAACGAGTTTTCCAGCTCCGAGTTCTCTACAGCAGCACGGTCAGTCTCACTGCTTGGTGCTTCTACGTGAACTGCTTCATCAAGTTGCTTCACAATCACTCGCTCGTCATTTCTACCAGCAGAAACCTCACTATCCGACAACGCATCGCCTTCCAAGGAGCTTTCCAGCTCCGAATTGTCTGGCAATTCTACAGCAGCAAGTTCATTTTCGGTGCCTACTGCTTCATCAAGTTGCTCCTCGATCGCTTGCTCACCTCTACCAACAGAAACTGCTTCAGACAACACACCGCCTTCCAACGAGCTTTCCAGCTTTGAATTGTCCTTCTCCGACAGCATGGAGTCATCAAGCGAGCTGTCAGTCACGGCGTCTTGCACCACGAAACTCTCCGAGTCCGAGTGCTCTGCTCGAGACTCCCTACTCTCTAGCGCAGAGAGCATGGCGTTATCGAACGAACTCTCGTCCAGTGGGTCCAATTCATCATCAGAAGTCACACCCTCATCGAGTTCTGCCTCATTAAGTTCCGCTTGCTCAACAACGTCAGGGTTTAAGTCATCAGCAGAGTCCTCACCTACTTCATCACTGTCTGTTTCCGACTTCTCCCCACTCTCGGCACGTTCGACACTTGGGGTAGCAAATTCTTCACTCTCATCACATTCATTATCAATACGTGGGTTCACCTGCTTACTAGAGTGCCGCTCCAGCAACAGCCTCTCCACTTCATCCATGTCCTCGTCTTCGCTAAAGCCCGTCGAGTGAATTCTGGTCATTTCCTCAATCTTGCGGTCTATACTCGACACCAGTCCATCGACCTCATCGTCACTCCTATCCTGCTCGCTGTCCTTCGCATCACCATCGCTCAACTCTTCCGTCTCCCCACGAGACATCGCTAAATCTTGCGCCTCACGGCTTCTTTCCTGCTCATCAAGCACAACATGTTCAGCGACCCCCAATTCATCATCAACAGTTCCGGATTCGTCATGACTGCTAGCGCCAATCGAATCCTGGTCCTCCACATCCACATTTTCATGACTCGCACCTTCTTCCTGGCCCACAAGGCTCTCCTGTTCTACATCAGGCTGATCCACGTCCAGCTTCTCGTCTTCTCCTCCATCTGACGTCTCACTAAAGTAGTCGTCCTTTGCCTTCTCCAGCGCAAGTGCAATGGCAGCGCCGTCTACAGCCGAGTTCTGAGAGGTGGGAGGCTTAGCAACAGTCTCGTTAACACTCTCGTTGCTCAAGGGGGCTCTGGATCCAGCCGAGAACAGCGACGTCGAGCCATCATACTCCAACACAGCGTCTCGTAACCGTGACTCCACCTTCCGGAGCTTCTCCACAATCTCTGGGGCGATGGAAGCGTACTTCTGCATCCACCGGAAATCGTTCAACAGGTTTCCATCGCCTCCGGTCGAGCCATGCGCCACAAGCAGCGCGTTCAGGAACTCGGCATTCGTCAGAACTTCCTGCTCCACAGACTGGACCTTGGCCAGTTCACGAGCATTCTCAGTGCGCACACGAGTCAACTTCTCCTCCTCATCGAAGACACTAGCACGAAGCTCACTCCACTCCATGATGCCACAGCAGGCTGTGAGCTTCTGGTACAGAGACTGCACTTCAGCTGTAAGCGTCACGATCTCCTGGCGGGTGGCAGTGAATTGCATCTCCATGTTGGCGACGTTGTTCTCGTCGGGCTGCAGCGCCGCGGTGCGCTGCTCCAGATCCTTGAGCTTGTCCTGCAACTCGTCCAAGTCGTGGTATTTGACGTTCTCGACCGCGCGGATCTTCTCGCGGACAGCAGCAACAGCGGCAGTCAGCGTTTTGTTCTCTGTCCGGAGCTCCTCGACTTCGCGCTCCTTCATTTCCGTCCTTCGCTGGTACGACACCTCGCGCTTGGCACGATCCTTCTCCTCTTCCTGGATCTGACGCTCGAGCTGGCGCTTCTCCTCGCGCAGAGACACCATTTCATCGCTGAACTCGTCCGACCCCTTTGCGATGATCGCAGACTTGTGGTACTGCTCCTTCAGCTCTTCACGAAGTTGTTCTACAACCGCCTCCAGCTCCTTGATCTGCGTTGCATGTTCTTTGACCTGGTTGTCCAGCTCCTGCGCAGTGGCACTGTCTGCAGCAGCCTGCTTCACGGTAAGCTCGTACTCGGCCTGGAGGCGCTCCAGCTCGTGCGCAGTACGGCGGTGCGTCGCGTACAACGCGTCCAGGTGGTGCGTGATCGCTTCGTCGTCGCTCATCTCCGCATCCTCAGGCACTTCGTTCTCGCCTGAGGCGTTGGCGGCCTGCACCAGTTCCTCCAGAATGCGCTTGAGACGCGACTGCAGCTGCTGCTCTCGGTGCTGAGAAGCCTGCAGAGTAGTCGTCAACTCGGTCAACTGGTCGGTCAATTCCGAACGGGCACCCGCCAGCTCCTTGCTGGACTCAGCCTTGAGCGACTTCACGTCGGCGTTCAGCTTGTCGATCGAATCCTCCAGGTCCTGTTCGCGAGAGCGAGAGCTCTCACGCTCCTGGTTGAGCTTCAACGTGAGAGAATCAATCTGGGAAACGTAGCGGCTCTGCATTTCCTCCTGGGCCATGGCCATTTCAACCAGACGCTGGCGGTTGGCTTCATCAGACTGCTTGGCCTCCTTGAGCTGCGTCTGCTTCTCCTCGAGGGTGCTTGACACTTCGGCAAGTTCAGCACGGAGCTTCTCCACTTCAGACTGCATGTGGCTCTTAATGGCAGCCAGCTCCTCCTCCTTCTCGGCAGACGCACCTCCAATGTTCGCCTCCATCTGGGATACCTCACCCTCCAGACGAGCCTTCACCTCTTCAAGGTCCAAAATTTGGGCAGTGCACTCGTCAATCTTGCTGCGGGCCTCCTTAATCTCGTGCGTGAGGTTCGCCACTACACGCTGGTGCAAAGCTTCCTGCTTTTCCAGTTCCGACTCCAGCTCGGCGATCGTCGCCTTGGTCGATTCCAGTTCAGTCTTAGCGCTTTCCAGCTCCGAGATGCGGTGCTCGAACTTAGATTTCATGGCAGCAAACTCGGTCGCGTGCTCCAGACGGAGGTTTGTCTCAGTCTTCAGCGTCACTCGCTCGTGCTCGATCTGTGCGCGCTGGATCTGCTCCAGCATGTCGTTCTTCTCGTCCTTGAGAGCAGCCAACTCGTCCTCGAGAGCGTCGAGGTTGCTCTTCTCCACAAGCGTGTCCCGTAGCTGGCGCATCGCCTGTTCCTTGTCTGAGATCTGCTGCTTCAGCTCGCTAATCTTGTCATCATAGTCGCTCGACAGTTTAGTGATGGTGTCCTCCATAATCACCTTTTGGCTTTCCTTGGCGGCGTTGAACTCCTCGGTCATTTCCTCCAGCTCCTGCTTCAGCTCGTCCTTCTCCAGCTGGCTCTCAAGAAGCAGCTTCTCCAGCTCGTTGCGCTCCTCAGTGCTTGCAGCAGTAAGAGCAGCCTGCTTCTTCATCTCATCGCCATTCTGCAGTGCCTGGGCAACGCGTTCCATTTCCTTCAGCTTTAGCTGCGCAATGAACAGCTCGTGCTCCTTGGTAGCCTTCACACGACGCACAGTCTTGGCTTCACGCTTGGACAAGTCGAGCATCTTAGCCGACGCCGTCTCGATACGCTTCAAGGTCTTGGTCAAGAGACCCACCTGGGTCTGCTTGGCCTGCAGCTCCGACGTCAGCTGACGGACCTTCTTCTCCTTCTCAGCCTCCAAGTTGTGGATCTGCTCGCGCACCTCTGCCACTTCCTTCTTCGACTTGCGCACCAGCTCATTCTTCTCCTCGTTTTCAGACTTTTCACGTGCGAGCAGGTTCTCCAACAACGAGTTCTTGCCCTGCGCCACTCCCATCAACTTGCTCTCCTCCTGCAGCTTCTGCATCAATTCCAAACGCTGCGCCTCCTTCTGCTTCTCCGTCTCAGTCAGGGACGTGCGCAGCTCCTTCAATCTAGCCTGGTACTGCTGCTCCTCACTAGCAAAGCGACGTTCAACGTCAGCCTTGGTGGTAGCTAGAGCCTCAAGCTCTGCCACAGAGCGGGCGAGCCGCTGACGCAACTTGTCGTTCTCTTCTTCCCTGTCCGTAGAAGTACGGCTCAGACGCTGGCCAGCTTCGGCCTTCACCTGGGTCATCGTCTCCTGGAGCGTCTTCGTGGCCTCCTCGAGCTTCTTCTGCTTCTTAGCAAGCTCCGAGAGCTGGTCGTCGATCTTGTTGGACTTGTCCTTGTTGTTGCTCGAAATTGCCTCCAGCTTTTCCTCCATCAACGCCGCTGCGCTGCGGCTCTGGCTCTGCAACGCCTTGTTCAGCTCAGCACGAGCATCAGCGAGTTCGTCACGCAACGTCGAGTTGGCCAGCTTCGCGTCGTGAAGCTTCTTCTCCTGGCGATCAAGCGCGTTCGAGAGTTGAGCCAAGTCCTCCTTGCTCTGCGTCTGGGCGTTCTGGATCGGCAGGAGGTCGCTCTTGCGCAGGGCCGAGCTCTGCAGACGCTGAATGTCGTCCGACAGATCGTTCTTCAGGGCAGTCAGACTCTCCTGGCGCTGGGAAAACGACTGCTTCTCCATGTTCTGCACCTTCTGCTCCATCTTCTCCGCCATACGCAGCACATTCTGCGAGAGGCGGTCTTCCATCTCTCGGAACTCGCGCGTGAGACGGATGCTCAACAGGTTCTCCACAGCCTTCATGTCGACGAAGTTGCCCATCTGACGGTGCATCAGCTGCACCCTGTCCGCGAGCTTGAACAGTCCCTGCTCCTGCTTCTGCTTACTGGCCACAAGAGCTTCGATGTTGTCCTCCATCGTCGAAATCTTGTTGGACGCTGACGACACCGCCTTAACACGGGAGCCGAGCTCCGTCAGCTCACGGTCCACGCTCACTTTGCGGCCTAACAGGTCCGCGCTGTGCTCTTCGAGGCGAGCAATAGCAGCGGCGTTGGCCTGCACGCTAGCAATGACCTTGGGGTCGGAGACCGAAGGCGTGGCACCCGACGTCTTGCTGTTTGCCGACACCAGCACGGCGTCGCGCAACTCCGACATCTGCGAACTGAGCGAAGACGTCTGCGTGGTCAGACTCGCCACGTCCGTGCGGAGGTCCGCGACTTTCTTGTCGACTGCGCCGTTGCGCGAAGCGAACTGCGTCTCTAGACTCTTCTTGAGCTCGTCGACCACGTGGTTGGGGATGTCGCTGGGGATTTCAGATTCAGGAACACGAATGCGCGGGCCCATACTGGCGCCCAGTGCACGCGCGTGCGGAACGCGGCCGTTTGCACCAAGCGGACGGCGGAGACGGGAAGCCGACACGCCGCTCATGGAGCGCGTCTCGTCCAGGTCCATGCGCGAACGCGGCGCGCCCAAGTCAGCCATGGCCATACCACCTGGGCTCGGGCCGGTGCCTGCAGTGGCGCGATGTTGCTGCAGCATGGCGGCCGTCAAGCCGCCTCCACCGGCGATGCCCACGTGCGGGCGTCCAGAGCTGCTGGCGACGCTGCCGTGGCCCGAATCGAGGCGCGAACGACCCAGTCCCTGGTTGCTGGACATGGAGCCTGAGTCATCGTCGCCACGGATGAAGGCCTTAGGACGAGCAGACGAGCGAGAAGATATGGAGCCTGTGTCGTCGTCTCCTCGAATGAAAGCCTTGGGTCTGGCAGAAGAACGGGAGGACATGGAGCCTGTGTCGTCGTCTCCTCGGATAAAAGCCTTGGGGCGCGCCGACGCGCGTGACGACACGGAGCCGGCGTCATCATCCGCACGGATGAAGGCCTTGGGTCTGGCGGACGCTCGTGAAGAAGCAGAGCCAGCGTCGTCATCCGGTCGGATAAAAGCCTTGGGTCTAGCCGAAGCTCTAGACGAAGCAGAGCCGGCGTCGTCGTCCGCACGGATAAAGGCGCGGGGCCGGGCCGACCCGTGCGAGCCCATGGAGCCCGTGTCGTCATCCCCGCGCACGAACGCTTTAGGGCGTGCAGACCCGTGCGATCCCATGGAGCTGGTGTCGTCGTCGCCGCGGATGAAGGCGCGTGGGCGTGCGGAGCCGCGCGAAGACGTGGAGCCGACGTCGTCCTGTGCGCCGACGTACGCGCGCGGCCGGGCCGACGAATGCGACGAGATGGAGCCCGACGCGGAGCCGGAACGGGCCAGCGACGGCGCCGTGGTCACAGACACATCAGCGCGCACCTGCGGCTTGTCGCCAATCTTGCGCAGGAGCTTGAGGTTGTTGTTGGTCTTCTCGATGATCGAGGACAGGTCCGAGTCCCAGGACGCGCTCATGGCGGACGGGGAAGCGGACGGCTAAAGGGCGAGTGGCACGCGGCGGTTGGGGCTGCGCGTGGAGAGGGAGAAACGGCCGGGGCCTGTTCGGGTACGCGGCGCCTGGCGTCCGATTTCCTGCCAAGTGGAAGTGGGGGCGGCGGCGCGTCCAGTTGTGTCTCTCTGCCTGCACGACTGACGCTGCCTAAGACCCTCGAAATGACCAGCCAGTGTACAGGCTCTTTTCTTTGCACCCACCTCTGCCGAGGCATAGTGAAAGCAAGATTAGAGGCCAAAGCAAGACGCGTAGCGTATTGGTTGAAATGCCTCCGCTACTATTCGCGCGAAATGCAAGAACGGTGCGAAACGACTGTGAAAAGTCATATTTGACGACACAAAACAAATAGAGGACGCTCTTTATTCTTTGACTTAGACTTGATATTTTTATAACCTCATTCTTATTTAGTGACGTTACAAAGAAGCAGTTAATGTATTATCACAGGGTACTCTGCACTGCAGGTTCAACGTCCGCTCGTCACTAATGCCATTTGCACTGCAAATGTAATCTGTGACTGCACTGCTAACGCTTGGTGTCAATGCGTGCAAGTAAGTCCTAATTGAACGGGTGGCATTGCCACTGCTCCGAAGTGTTGTCCGTTTAACGCATGTCGGAATGATGGATGGTGGCACTGACTTCGAACTGGACTTGTGCATCTTGCAACTTGCCGTCATCTCCAAGCGAAGGTAGGAACATCCTACCGCGCTGTCCATTGCAGCGGTGCAGGTGCTGCGCGTGCAGTGAACATGTTGTACTCACTATAACAGTACACGTGCCACCATAGCTGCAGCAGCACTGCCGCCGTCGATAGCTTGACGACTACAAGGAACAGATACCGTTCCGACTATTGTAGGCGTTGCGATCATTGATCCCTTGGCCCAGAGCTCGCTATTGTTTGCGCCAAGCCCGCGACAGCTCGAAGCTGGCGTTGCCTCGATTGAATTTTTCAGTGCCGCGACACTGCAGTGCTCGCTCTGTCGAGACTCGAGTTGATCGCAGTACGTCAACGACTTCTTCGCTCCTTCCTGAAGCTTTGCGAGTCATCTTGTCGTTGCAAAAAGTACTTTAAGTACTTCAAAGTATAATACTGTAGATTTTATACGGAACAATCCCCTATTTAAGCATTATGAGCACCAAGGGCAAGTGGCTCACCATCGAGCAGAAGTGCGACGTTATCGCGCAGCACCGGCGCGAGCCCGCCGCCAACTACACGCAGCTCGCGCTGTGGGCCAAGACGCGCTTCGAGCTGTCGGTGCCGCCGTCGCGCCAGACCGTTCGCAACATCGTCAAAGCGGCCGACGACATCGAGGCCAGGCGCGAACGGGGGATTCTGTCGGGCAAGGGCCGCAGCCCGTGCGTGCGCTCGCAGGAGCTCGAGGACCAGCTGAAGCAGTACGCGCATGACTGTCAGGCGCGCGACATGCGTCTCACGCGGCGGCTGTTGAACGCCCGAGCCCGGGAGATCCTGGACGGGATGGAGACCGCGCCGACGCTCAATCTGTCGGTGGGCTGGCTCACGCGGTTCATGAAGCGCCACGGGCTGCGCTTTCAGAAGGAGCGGGAGGGCCCAACGGAGTTGGAGGCTGTTGGCGATAACCCCGTGCTGACGGCTGCAGTGGACGTGCGGGTGGAGCAGCAGGAACCTAGCGCTCAGGCGGTCGGAGATGAAGAAAGCGCGCACGTGGACCAACTGCGGCAGAAATGGACCGTGAGGCTGCGCGAGATCGAGAAGGAGGCCAGGGAGATCAGGAAGTACCTGCGCAGACTTGACGCCGTCGAGCAGCAAGAACGAGGAGCTGGCAACGATCTCCTTCCTCGTGCTGGGAACGTTTAGGTGTTATTAATTCTTGTTTATCAGCTTGTCTTCTTACATTGCTGGAAGCATTGTTGGCATATGATGAAGAAGGAGAGGCTGATGCGTAATGTGTCCTTGAATACCGGTACATGTACCCCACGGTGTGAAGATGTACAGCCCGGCTTCAAATGCAGCAACGTTGACAGTGAAGTGGAAGATGCCCAAAAAGGGTCACCCGTAACATATCGAGCAGGAAACGTATTACATGTACCAGACTCATGAATGATGAAAAGGTTGATGTGAATTATGCACTCCTGCCATTTGTTGCTCCTAACTAAGTAGGTGATAGACCGATCTGCTGCTGGTCTAATAGTACGTGTTTACCTCGAGCCAGCCCGGGTAGCGGATCATTTGGCCCGTGTCCTTGCGGATGACGCTGCGTGAGGTGGAGCGCATGAGGAACTTGCGGCCTTCGTCCAGCATGAACAGGAAGAGGGAGAACGGGAGCGCCGGGAACCAGTGCACTAAGCGAATGCTTTCCGTGTCCAGAACCGTGTGCGTGAAACCCGCGTACGCGATCACGGCGCTCAGCATGAACTCGAACATGAGGCCGAAGTTGAGCACGCTGTTGAACATTCCCTGGGACACGATCGACAGGTAGCGGGTCTTGCAGATCATCACGTTGGCCCACTGCATCTCCACGACAGCGACGAAGTACGCGGTCTGAGCAATGGACAGCGCGCTGTACTGCATCATGCGTGACATGATGTTCACGTACGCCTTGCCGTTTTCACGGCGAGTGAAGCCCGCGTCGTATTTGAGCAGACACTGCTGTCCTTCGCACGGTTTCTTGCCGGCGGAGTCGAGAATCATCTCGAAGCTCTTCCCCACCTTGTACGACTTGGAATCCGACAGTTTAAACTTGGTAGTTGCATCTGTTTTTCCAGTGGCGTCCACTACAGGCACGTCGGCCCCACCAAAGGCGTCACGAGCTCCTCCCAGCGCAGAAACGTCTCCTCCGAGTTGACTGGCGTCCGTGATTGCCCAGACAGACAAGGGCTGGAAGCTGCTAAAGATTTCCAGCGAAATGCTGCTTACGAGTCCTGGTGGACCAGTTTTCGTTGTCTCGTAATTGAACCATTCCTTGTCGAAGAAGGAAGAACGGCGGGATGCCATCGGGTAGTACGGCCGGTAGCCTAAATCGAAAGCCGCTTTCATCGACTGGTAGGATACCACAGGAGACTTAGTGTAGTCTACGTACGTAGTGGGGTCTGTGCGCTTGTAGTCCGCTGGTTTCTCTGAATCTGAATCAAGATTCTGCAGGGGAAACTGGCAATCGATTACCTTGCCACCTCCGGTTGCGTCGTAGAAAATGTGCGTGTCAAAAATGTCGCCGCCCGTTGGAATAACGTCGTCGTACTCTTCCTGACAATCGGGAGTTCCTGTTCCATTGTTCGTCACCACTCCGAAAGGAATCAGTTTCCCATCACTCTTGTATTTGCCACCAGCAGTGCAGTATCGGCCTCCTTCCGTCTGGCACCACAGCACCTGCTTACCGAAGCGGTCGTAAAAGCCGAGATTTGGCAGGACTTTTGGTGCGTAGCCGTAGTCATTCATCACGGCCAGGAACGTGAACATGCCGGCTCCAGCCTCAATGATACCAACCAGCGCGTATGCGAAGAAAACTAACTTCTTGGTCACCAGGTGCTCCAGTTCGGCGTTACGTGGAGCTCGCAGCATGATGTCGTTTTCAGCAGTTTCGTACGCCATAGCGATCGAAGGGATCATGTCCGTACCCAGACAAATGAGCAGCATCAACACAGTAGTAAGCGGGAGCGGCAGGCGAACCGTAGCGTACAGTAAGAACGGCACCAACTCGGGAATATTAGCGGCCAGAGCATAAGCGATGGATTTCTTCAGGTTGTCGAAGATGATACGTCCTTCTTCAACGCCACACACGATCGAGGCAAAGTTATCATCCAGTAGAATCATATCGGCGGCTTCTTTCGATACAGCAGAGCCCATGATTCCCATCGCAATACCGATGTCTGCCTTCTTCAAAGCTGGAGAGTCATTCACGCCATCACCCGTCACTGCGACGATCTCCTTACGTCGCTGGCAGTTCTCCACGATAATCAACTTTTGCTGGGGAGACGTTCGTGCGAACACAATCTGTCTGTGGTCCAGGATGCGATCCCATTCCTCCTCCGGGGTGTCTAAGCTAATCGTCCAGCCAGGGACAACGATGGCCGGGGCAGTCTTCGGGTCGATCCAGCCGTTATCGCCTTCCTTAAACCCACGCTCGGTGTTTTCTTCTTCGATATCTTCGCAAGTGGGTCCCCATAGAATCCCAACCTTGTGCGCAATAGCTTTGGCAGTGATTGGATGGTCACCAGTGACCATAATAACGCGAATACCGGCAGTTTTGCATTTCGCAACAGCGATCGGCACTTCAGGACGTGGAGGGTCAATCAACGCCATCAAGCCAATGAAGCACAGCGGTTCCTCCACCTTCGAATCCGGCTTGGGTGTTGCCTCGTAGTCGACATCCTTCTCGCCAAGCGGGAAATTCGGATTATCCGTACTGAATTCGTAGTCTGCAGGGTAGATGGTCGGATCCAGTATTTTCTGAGCAAACCCAAGTACACGCATGCCCTTCTTCGACAGGACAAGCTGAGCCGCTTCCACTTCAGCTAGGCGCTCGGGAGTCATGGGGACCTCTTCACCTCCAATGAGAACGAATCCACAGCGAGCTGTAATTCGCTCGGGGGCGCCCTTCATTACCATCAAGAGCGGCTTACTGTTGTCGTTCTCCTGCTTGTGTAGAGACAACTGGTACTTGTTCTTGGAGTTGAACGGGACTTCCTTGATTTTATCGTTTTGCTCGCGGTATTCGATGATGTCCTTCTTATCGTGGCAGAACTTAATCATGGCAGACTCGGAGGCGTCTCCGATGGTATCCCACGCCACCTTCTCCATGGTTGTTCCATTGCCCATTGACACCGTCTCCTTGAACGGTTTGCGCTTCCCACGGGCAGCCAAACCGTCCGGTCCGACAGCCTTTTCGTACTTCGAATCTTCGTCAAAGACAGCGTTATTGCACAGAGTAGCACACCGCTGTAGTGCCTGGAATGAAGGCGAGTTGAGCTCGTAATTCCCGATCGGGGTGATCGAACACTCCGCATCGAAGATCTTGTTGTCGTACACCACGTGAGCTACCGTCATGACGTTCTGGGTGAGTGTGCCGGTTTTGTCGGAGCAGATGCAGCTCGTGGAGCCCAGAGTCTCGACGCCTTCCAGGTTCTTCACTAAGACGGACTTGTGCGCCATGCGGTTTGCTGCCAGACTTAAACACACCGTCACCGTCGCCAGCAGTCCTTCCGGTACGTTAGCAACAATGATACCGATCATGAACACCACGTTGGTGACAATGTCCGTCTTGAGGAAAATGCCAATAATGAAAAAGATCACGCCAATAACCACAGCCACCACTGCGATGATGTGGACGAAGTGATTGATTTCACGAGCAATAGGCGTCATGCTTTGGCCGGTCGTCGTCGCTAGCTTCGCGATACGTCCCATGACCGTCTTGTCACCCACACGAACGACCACGCCCTTGCCGGAGCCCTGCGGAATGAAAGTACCGAAAAAGCATAGGTTCTTCGTCTCGAGCGGGTTCTCATCCGTGCAGTCCGGAATTCGCTTCAGTGGCTCTGGTTCGCCAGTCAGACACGAGTTGTCCACCGTCAAGTCGTCGGAGCATTCCAGGACACGAATATCTGCGGGAACTTTGTCTCCACCCTTGAGAACGATAATGTCTCCTCGGACGAGCTGTGAAGCATCGATCTTCTGCGATTTTCCTTCTCGGATCACCGTCGTGACCGTTGGCATCATTTGCTTGAACGACTCCATGAGGTTCGACGACTTGGCGTTCTGGAAGTACGAAAAAGTGCCAGTGATGACCACGACCAGAAACAGCACGATACCAAGGTACAAGTTGTTTTGGTCGCCCTGCAGTCCGTAAATAATGAGACACAAAGCGCCGCCAACCCACAGCAGCAGACTGAACAAGCCCGTGAGCTCGCGAATGTACTTGATGATCTCCGGTGTCTGCTTCGGTGGGGTTAACCGGTTCAGCCCTTCAGATTCCAGTCGCCCCTGGACGTCATGTTGGGTCATACCCTGCATTTGGTAATAAAAGTTAGCAAGAGTTTCACAAATTAACCCTTAGAAAGAGGTGGGTAAATACTCACATTGACTGGGTCTGAGCCGAGCTCAGCGAAGATTTCAGCCGGACTCTGTTTGTGCTCTTCCATCACGAGCTCGCGTTTAGCGTCGTCGGAATCATCTTTTCCCTTGGCTGATCGGTTTTTCCTCCCCTGCTGCCGCAGACGCATCTCGGTCGTCACCGCGACGATGTCAGCGGACGACAACCGAGGATGCGAGTCTCGGCTTGTAGATCCCGGCATAATAAAGCTTGGGTCTGCCCAGTAACGTACCCGGCCAGAGTATTCCCCCCTGGACTTCTCTCCAAAGTACAAGTGCTCGAGGGTCGCGCACCTTGGATCTCCTTTGGCGAACTGTGAGCTTCTTGATGGCTTCTTCCCAAAGCGACGGTCGTTTCAGCTCCACGGACGGCTTCGGCTTTTGCGACCTTTCCAGCATCCGTTTGTCTTGTAAAGCGAAACCACCTCGCTGTAAGGCCTCAACTGCAGAAGCACGAATAGGTCAAAATGGGAATACTAGTAACCTTGAAGGCGCCCCGCTCAGGCCGAAAAAATGCTGCTGGGCAGTGAATTGCTGAAAACTCGCGCTTCAGAAACAGTCAAAGGCTCAAGGCAGCCTCGCCACCTAGCTGCTATTCATATCAATCCATCTATGCTGACTTGACGTGCTTACCAACTACGGACTCGAGCGCGCTATTCATTGCGGCTAGAAACTGCTCCTCAAACTCCTCGTCCGAAAACCGCAATGAGGACTTGCGTGCTGCAGATCGCATCTCGATTGCTTCCGTTGGAGACTTCTGCAGCAACGACAGCATCTTGTCAGCATACTCGTCCGCTGTCAATGCAAGACACCCGGCCTCAGGCTTCACAATGTCGGCCTTAGGGCCGCCGGAGTTATTAGCAACAACGAGCATACCCGCTGCCATCATCTCCACGTTGCTGATACCAAAGTGCTCGTTGTACATGGTGTGCACACCAATGGAGCTCGTAGCCAGGTATCGCTTCAGCTCGGCGAAGCTTGCGTTCACCACGAAATTCACACAATCCGCAATGCCCAAGTCTTTCGCCTGCTGCATCAATGTCTCCACACGAGCTTCATCGTCGGAATTGCGGCAGCTCCCGAGCAAGACGAGGCGGAAGTCCTTGAAGTTGGTCTTCATCTGCTCTGCATACTTCGTTACGAGCACTTGGAAGGCCTGCAGCTGCAAGAGCTGATTCTTCTCCGGTCGGAACTGAGAAACTGACAGAGCAATTGGCTCGCGATCTTCAAGACTGAAGTCCATGTACTCCCGCATGGCCCCACAGGGTGGATACACGATCGTTGGAGCCTTTCCCCAAAGCTGCTTGATGTGGTTGTAGGTCCACGTCGAGTTGGCCATAGCTACATCAGTGCAGTATTTCCCCACCAAACCGTAAACGCCTGCAAAGAGGCGATAGTAAATGTACTTGGCCGTAGATCTGGACGAACTCGAAGCGATGGCCGCGTCGTTGTTGAATCCAGAGTCACGTTGCTGCACTTTGGAGATCATGTCAGTCGAGATCATCGGGTAGTGCACGTAGGCAACCACAGTGCAGGCATACAGTAGACTAGCTACAACGTAGGAGAACGGACAACCTGTGGTGTCCACCCAGAGCTGGGGGTACAAACCCTGTTTGGAGCTCTGCTGCACGGCCTCGAGAGCGAGTCGGATGTGGGCCACGCTCTGCCATAGCAGCGTAAAGCTCGGATAACGACTGGGCTCCAGGATCTCGCGACTGGGCAGCGGTACGAGTGTCACGTAGCGCTCTACTTGCAGCGTCTTGAGCTCTGGGAGGTTAAACTCGCTGGCAGCTCTGTCCACGAGCTCCTTGGCTGACAGTCCGTCGTCTCCAGTATACAGGACGATCTTCAGCTCTTTGTCCGCAGTCTGGAAGCGCTGAACGAGCGCTAGAAGTGCGCAATAGAGCACGCGCTCGCCTCCTCCGCCTCCATTAGCATATGGGTGGAAAACGCCGATAGTGGAGGATTTAGGAGCAGAATTGTGCACAGCATTGCGGGACAGTATAAAGGTTCGACGCTTGACAAACAGGGAGATAGCAAAAGCCGATAGTATGAGCAGCAGCGGCGCCAGGAAGAGCGTGAGAAGTGGCGGCGGAGGTTCCATCTTGGATGCGGAATCGAAAATGGCAACACTATTTGGTGTGACGCACATATAATATCATGGGTACATATCGGAGTTGTGTGGACCACATCTTACTCAGCGAGAACTCCAGCTGCTGAGGAGACTGCTCGATCGTTGCGAGCAGTGTCAATTGCCGCCGCGCGCCTCCTCCTTGCATCGCCTGGGCCGCTCTACCACTGGGCAGTTCTAAATTGCGGTCGTGAAGGAAGGGCACTCGTACCTACGCCTCTCGGTAATTGCTGTCGCTTGACCTCCTGGCAAGAGCCCACACTGAGAAATGGAGAAGGTGCCTTCGTCCCGGTACCGCAGCCGCAGCGGACGCTCCCGCCGACACTCGCAGTCCATGGTACACTGGAGCTGGCTGCACGCGACCGCCTACTCGTCCGCCATTGTGGCGTCCGTGGCCTACATGCACAACCAGCTCACGCTCTACTTCAAGAGTCTCGATGCACAGCAAGTGAACGACGAACTGCTTTACAGTCTCGCTACAATCGCGACAATCGGCAGTGAGCAGCTTGACGGATTACACCATTTGCTGTCGGACTTCGCCTCTAGGCTACGCTGGCTACTGGTGATGCTGTCACTTGCGGTCTGGATCAGCACACTGGTGCTCTCGCGTCGCTACCGGCTACATACGCCACTGCGCCGTGTCACCAGTCGTATCGGCAACTATGCAGACAAGCTGCGCGACTGGCGCTCCAAACACACTAAGACAAGGCCGACATGGCGTCATGGCCAGCACCACCACCACCGATCGACGACCCGTCCAGACAACTGGAACGACGCTGATTTAGAGATCGATGAAAATGATCTCTTGATCGTGTCGTCGTTGTCTCCGGAACCGCGCCTCCCCATCAGCACGGAGGGCCTATGCGGTGATACTGACGTTGGCAGTAGCCGAGTTCGTTGTCTAACGGAGGACAAGGGCGAAGGCAAGATCGTCCGCGCCAGCAGCAAAGAAGACCTAATCGGCAAGATCGTGCTTCATCCACGAGAAGGTGCCCGAGGTGGACGGCATCAGAGCAACCAGATCATCTCAGATGATCCGTACGTGAGCCGGTATCATTTCCAGATTCAGTATGACCCGATGGAGAAGGAGTACTATCTCCAGGACCTCGGTAGCACGACAGGAACATTCGTGTTTCTCAAACCGGATGCCCCAAAGCGCCTACATGTGGATGATCGCGTGAAGTTGGGCGACACTGAGTTTGAAGTGACGGCGATCGACGAGAATATCACGACTGGGATGCCGTTCTTGCGTCTCCGCTTCACAGATGGACCGCTCATCGGAATCAGCCAAACCATCGGGAAGACGTCCGTGACACTGGGTAGACATTCCAGCAACGCTCTGTGTATCACGGAGGACGACTCGATCTCGGGCAGGCATAGCGTGATCTCGTACTTTGGAAACGGTTTTTACATCACGGATCTTCACAGCACCAACGGTACTGCCATCCGTCTCAGCGCCAGTGGCAAGAAGAGCCGACGGCGCTACTTCTTGCATGGCGACGTGTTCGGCGTGGGGTCCAACCGGTTTATGGTGGAATATTCGCACCAACTAGCAGCTCAGCGTCGACTCGCCAAGCTCATGAGGGAAGCTCAGGAAGAAGATGACGCTGCTACTGCTGCAGACGCATACAAGTAGTTGTTAAACAAAAGTAACTTCTATTTAACGCTTATGTGTAGACTGGCTAACATGGATAATGTATGTGGCAAATGAGCAGCATTTTAACACGTCGCCAAAAGCACCTTGATAAACTAATCCGCAGCCGTTTTACCGACCCGAAAACCTCTTTGATCGTATATCGAAAGGTGGTCGAAGTTCAGTTTGACAAGCAAGAAAAGCTCACTACTGTAGCGCTCGAAGTAGCTCCCTTTTCGCTCTCCAGCCGTGGTAATGACGCCGCTAAGCATGTCGGACAAAGAGATCGAGGCGGGTATCTCGTTAGTGCACATGACGCAGCAGTTGGGGAGCCCTACGGCTGTGAAAGAGCACGAGACAGCCACCGACGCTCTGCACGAATCACTAATGAAGGTGGTGGCTAAGCAGGCTGAGCACGAGTTACCGCCCCCTGTCCTTGCGGCGAAGAAGAAGACGCACAAACCTAACATGCGGCTCACAGCGCTGTCGCGCGAGCTCACGCTGGAGGAATTACGTCCGCACTTCGGCCGCCCCATCGTGGAGGTCGCACGGGAGTTCGGTATTTGCACCACGTTCCTCAAGAAAATTTGCCGTCGCTGCGGCATCAAGCGGTGGCCGCACCGACAGATCCGTTCGCTGAACCGCACGATCCAGATGCTGGAGCAGGTGGAGTCAATGTCGACGAGTCTGCAAGATAAGGAGCGGTATGCGGCTCAGATCGAAGAGCTCAAGGAAAAACAACGCGCAGTGATGGAAGACCCTGGTAAGCTGAAGGGAATGAGGAAGTTCGCGGCTCTTAAGAGAACTACTGATCTACCGTCAACACCTGTTACTAGCCAGAACAGTAAATCTGTCGTGAAGACAGCGTCTGGTGGCGATGCCGAGGCAAAGAATCTGTCTGCTCTTATTGTCGCGGTGGACAGTATCTCAAGTACCCCAGTCCATAATGCTGGAGTTCCCGAAACAACGTGTATCACTTCCAGATCAGACTCCATCTACGGCGATGTCAACGCCGTCTTCGTTGGCGACACCAATGGATTCTGCCACAACGAGCAAGATCCCATTAGCGTTGCTCCAAGCAACCGCAAACGATGATTGCCAAAACTGGGTGCATTTCGTAAATACGAGGGTTATACAACGTTAAATCGTAAAAACGAGAACTATAATTGCGAAACCCATCTAAAAAACAACATCGTGAGAGCATGAGACCGGCAGCGGACACCGCGACGGAGACCGCGCCTTCAGACAGCGGCAAGCTGGACTTCGAGTGTAATATATGCCTAGACACGGTGTCGAGTCCGGTGGTGACACTGTGTGGCCATCTCTACTGGTACGTGTGCAGCACCAGCAGTTAAATCTTAAAAAAAACGTCGCCCTGACGCTCTTCACTTCAGCTGGCCGTGTCTGTACCAGGTGCAATAACAACACGGCTGCAGTTAATTGTTTTTTTTTTTTTCATTTAGTTTGACTGACTCCAGGTGGTTTATGCAGTGGATGCGAAATCATTCAGAGTGTCCAGTGTGCAAGGCAGGAGTCAGCGAGGAAAATGTGATTCCGGTGTACGCTAGAGGAGCTGAAGCTGTTGATCCAAGGTCCATATCGAGAAAAGCTACGATGCCTCATTGTGTACACTTGGGGCTCATTATTCGTACTCGCTGTAGAACGCGCCACCAAGTGTCGGACAGCGGCATCCCCCACCGCCCACTTGGACAGCGACCGGATGCTGAGCAGCTTCGACGGCGACGACCGTATAACGTACGCACGTCCATGCCTTTGTGGTGTGAAACTCGCTCAATCATGTCGTTGACGAGATGTTGCTGTATCTTTCCTGTTGTGCTCGCAGTTTGGAATCTTCAACGGAAATGGCAACGCGTTCTCGATGTCACCAACGGTTGGGTTCTTCCCTGCTCTCTTCGGAGCTCCATACGTAAGTGCAGTATACTTCACATTTGTTTGACTCAGTAGCGTAATGCCTGCACTATTTCCTAATCCGATATAGCAACCACCGGCTCAGCAACAAGATGGAATACCACCAACAGCCCAGGAGGCCCGTCAGCAGATGCAGCAGGCTTTTCTGTCCCGTTTCCTTCTGATCGTCGGCAGCCTCGTTATTCTCTGCCTCATATCGTTCTAGCCTACGCGGCTACAAGCGTCTCGTATCGCGTTCAAACGATTTATTGTGCTTTAATTAACCCCAACGACGAATCACTACTGGTGCTTGATCCATTCAAGTAGATTGCTGTGCCCGCGCGTAGCCTCCATTGCTAGAAGCTTCTTGCTCTTTCTCTAGTACCGCGCATACGTACTCTAAATTGCCAGCGATGGCGAGCAGGTCATTTTCCGCTGCAACTGCCCACTTCGAGAACCGATCCATCCCCTACACAGCAACAGTCAGTATCTATCCACTGAACCATAAAATTACACTGCAGCTGCACCTCCAATGACGACCGGAAACGCTTTTGCTCGGCCTTCCACTTGGCTGCTCGCTGGTACAACTTGTTGACGTTCTTGGAGTACGCGAGCGCCTCCTGCTCCACATTACGCTGTTCCTGGATGGTCTCGTCCAGTCTTTTCACCAGCAGTCGGCTCTGCGCGTTCTTCAGTGCTTCGAGGGAATCTGCCAGCTGCGCTTTAGCATGCTCTGCATCGTCGCGGTGCAGGGCAAGCCGTGCTTCCGCCGTCTTCACCTCCGCCGTCCTTGTGCTCATAAGCTACCTTATCGAATATCAAAAGCTTCATTCAACCACAATATTCATTATCTAGCCTCTAACTACCGAATATTTACACGTGGTCATTTTGATGCAAAAGCAAAAAAAATGTACTTTTAACTCATTTCAAAACTCGCCTGCATCATACATAAATATACAATTACTAGCCCTACTTTAGCCAAGTATTACACTTTTAGCCTCAAACCGGTGCTCTCCTCTCCACAATTGCAGCACATCACATCGAGTGCCATGGCGCGTAAGAGCGCGAAGAAAGTTAAGGCCCCTGCCACGACGAAGCAGGTCGTGGACGCCAGCACTGAAGTTACAAAGCAAGAGGAAGAGCCTTCCCCCCCTGCCACAGGGACGTACGGATGGATTCTCAAGCTCGTCGCAGTCGTAGCGGCCGTGAGCGTGACGTACTTCCTGCGTCAACTGGACGTGGAAATCGTCCGCGCCGCCCACTACATCGCCCGAACGGAGGTGACGGAGCACTTGCGCTTCAACGTCACGTGCGCTCCGATGAGGAAGTCCGACCTGTTCGTGCCTGGCTGCCACCAGGAGAACGAGACCATGTGCGGTCGCGCTCTGATCGACAACTTCGTGACGCCTGAGCAGGTGACGCAGCTGCGTAACATCGCCGAGATCGGCATGCAGAACCGCTCGAAGCTCGGCGGTCCTACGATCATGGACATCAACACGGGCTTTGTCCGTGACAGCGAAGGTCTAGTTAACATCTACCAGCCAGAGAGGAACTTCCCCAATGAAAACAAACCGGGCATCAAGCGCTTCACGAAGAAGGAGTTCAACTTGTATCGAGGGTGAGTGCGCTACGTTGCGGTTAATGCCATTGTCGAGTAGCTGACTCTTCCTGTGTGTGTTCTTAGTGTTGTGGAGAAGATCCGCTTGGCTGTGATGAAGGAGTTTGACCTCGAAGAGCTGTATTTCTCGGCGCCTACGTTTATCACACGTCTTATTGGAAACGAATCGTGGACGCCCGTTGAAATTCACGATGAGTACTGGTAAGCCTGCTTTGAGCTGTCTAAATTGTATTTTAGAAATCTTACAAATGCTGTTGTTTCTAGGCACCCACACGTGGACAAGGAGAACACCAAGCATTACGACTACTCGGGCCTGTTGTACCTGGCAGACTTCGGTGAGGATTTCACTGGCGGACTCTTCTCATTCATCGACGAAAACACGGAAACGGTTGTGGAGCCTGCTCGTGGCCGCCTCATGATGTTCACAGCTGGATCGGAAAACCTGCACGCTGTGCGCAAGGTGGAGACCGGCACGCGCTACGTGTTGAGCCTGTGGTTCTCCTGCGACGAGCGCAAGCAATTCCACAACTTCCTGGACGGTGAGATGCACAAGCACTTTAGACGCACGTAGAGAAGGAGTTTTGGAGAGCAAGTGGTGTGGAATCGAACGATCCATAGATGCATTATTGTGCAGACTACTACGCTATGGTTGTTATTTGTGCAGCTTCCCATCGGCAGATGAAGGTACCAGCGACATGGCAAGGGAAATGAAAGCACCACGCAGGTGGCGGTCGCGCTTCTCAACTTCAGCTCTTGCCATCTGCATCGTGTGCTCGCGGAACTTCTGCATGAGTCGCCGCCGTCGCTCGTTGGAAGGAATGCAGTGACAGACCGTGTAAACCGAGTTCGTACGCTCAAACACCAATACACTGAGTGGGTCTGTAGCTGGTGGAGGGAGCCACCGAACTTGGCGAGTGTCTGAATGGTAGAAATAGTGTTTCCCTGTCGTTTCATCGCAGTACTCGGTCCACGGCGACGGCAGTTGCTGGACCATCGAGGAGCTCCGGAAGCCGGAGCAGAGCTCGCACACTACGTCAGTTGCCGCGTCCGGTGGATTGTAGAAGCACGAAAGCGCACGAAATACCTCCGGGTGCTTGTCCTTTTCTGTAGCAGCTCGCTTTCTCCCATTTGCACTGACCGAACCGTGCGAACCGCTTCTGCTGCGATGGCAGTCGACGTCTTCTGCTTCTGCCCCGTCATCTTGTGCGAATAACAGCGCTGCTACACTCGAAGAGGCCGAACTGACCGTGACGGCGCCATCGCAGATCCCCTTGTTCTGTTTGCGCGTCTCGGCCGCGAACTTCTTGCGGAAAACCTCCTGTCGCCGGTCGTAGCGGTCAAAGTCGATCTGCAGTTGCTGGCCGATGCGCTGGGCCTCGTCGAACATCTCGTAGCAATGATCTAGAACTTCTAAAATGCAAAAAAAAGGTATTGATAGAATCCTAGAAGTTGCTCAGCCATTCTGAATACACTTTCACTATGGGCCAAGTTGAAGCGGACTGTCCAATCAACGCAGATTCGACAGTGTCCCATCTTTGCAAAACCATGCATGACTTGATTTCAGTATGCTTTCGATTAAATCCGATCGAGAAAGTTCCAGCGTGATCTAGACAAACCTCAGCCATTATCATAATCGGTCACTTGGATCTGGTCATTATCAAATTTGCAACCAAGAGCGCAAGTGAAGACACAAGCGTAGCAACTACACACAACACAAACAGTATGAACCCGGCAGAGTTCACGGACAAGACCAACGAGTATCTGCGCAATGCACAGGACATGGCTGAGGAGCTGGGCCACTCGCAGCTCACGCCGTTGCACGTGGCCTACGCGTTGTTCGACGACAAGAACGGAACGGCCAAACGCGTGGCCGACCTGGTGCGCGGCAACGTGGCCGGTTTCCAGCAGGACGTGATGCTGCAGCTCAAGAAACTGCCCAAGCAGACGCCGGCTCCCGAGTCCGTCGGGGTCGACTCGGCGCTCATGAAGATGCTCAAGTACGCGCACAAGATGCGCAAGGACATGAAGGACACGCACTTGGCGGCCGACCACCTGGTCGTGGCGCTGTACAACAACTCGCAGGTCGCCAGCCTGCTCAAGAGCAACCAGATGGACGAGAACCAAGTCAAGGAAGCAGTGCAGAAGATCCGAGGCGGGCGTCCAGTTACCAGCGCTTCAGCAGAAGAAAACTACGACGCACTGAACAAGTACGGACAGAACCTGATTGAACTAGCTGAGGCCGGCAAGATTGACCCTGTTATCGGCCGAGACGAGGAGATCCGGCGAGTGATCCGCATCCTGTCGAGACGAACCAAGAACAACCCAGTGCTGATTGGCGAGCCCGGCGTGGGGAAGACCGCGATCGTTGAGGGTCTGGCACGCCGTATCGTGGTGGGCGACGTGCCCGAGTCACTCAATTGCAAGCTGATCAGTCTGGACATGGGCGCTCTGATCGCCGGCGCCAAGTACCGTGGCGAGTTCGAGGAGCGTCTGAAAGCTGTGCTGAAGGAGGTGAAGGACAGCGACGGTAAAATCATCCTGTTCATCGACGAGATGCACCTGATCTTGGGTGCTGGTAAGACTTCGGGGGCGATGGATGCTGCGAACCTGTTGAAGCCCATGCTTGCGCGAGGCGAGCTCCGTTGCATCGGCGCGACGACGCTGGACGAGTATCGTGAGCACGTGGAGAAGGACAAGGCGTTCGAGCGCCGTTTCCAGCAGGTGCTGGTTAAGGAACCATCTGTCCCGGATACGGTGAGCATTCTTCGAGGTCTGAAGGAGCGCTACGAGGCCCACCACGGTGTTCAGATCATGGATGCGGCTCTCGTGGCTGCTGCAAAGCTGGCCGACCGCTACATCAAGGAACGTTTCATGCCGGACAAAGCCATCGATATCATCGATGAGGCGTGCGCCAACGTTCGTGTCCAGTTGGATAGCCAGCCTGAAGTCATTGATGAATTGGAGCGTCGACAGCTTCAGCTGCAGGTCGAGGCTACTGCTCTCGCGAAGGAGAAGGACGAAATGAGCAAGCAGCGTCTGAAAAAGGTGCAGGAAGAGCTGAACAAGATTCAGGACGAGTTGAGCCCACTGATCCTGCGTCACGAGGCCGAGAAAGCTCGTGTGAACGAAATCCGCCAGCTTCGTGACAAGCTACAGCATCTGCAGCTGAAGGCCGAGCAGGCGGAGCGTAACCAAGATCTCCAGACTGCTTCTGATCTGCAGTACTACGCAATTCCAGATGTGAAGCGCCGTATCGCCGCTGCAGAGGTAGCCAAGAAGCAAGAGGATGAAGACGAAACCCAACACAAGATGGTGGAGGAGGTTGTACGTGAAGACCAGATCTGCGAGGTGGTGGCGCGTTGGACGGGTATTCCAGTGTCACGCCTAACGTCAGGCACGGGCGACCGCCTCATGCACCTCGAGGAACGTATCCACAAGCGTGTAATCGGTCAAGAGGAAGCGGTGAAGGCCGTGTGTGACGCAGTGCTGCGTTCGCGTGCAGGACTTGCTCGTCAAGGCCAACCGACTGGTAGCTTCTTGTTCCTGGGCCCTACCGGCGTTGGTAAAACCGAGTTGGCGAAGGCCCTCGCTTACGAGCTTTTCGACGACGACAAGCACATGGCGCGTATCGATATGAGCGAGTACATGGAGGAACACACCGTCTCCAGACTCATCGGAAGCCCTCCGGGATACGTCGGCTACGAAGCCGGCGGCCAGCTCACCGAAGCCGTGCGCCGTAACCCGTACAACGTGGTCTTGATTGACGAAATCGAGAAGGCTCATCCGAAGGTACTCAACATTCTGCTTCAAGTGCTCGACGATGGTCGTCTGACGGACTCGCACGGCCGCACGGTCGACTTTGCCAACACGGTGATCATCATGACGTCGAACATTGGCGCGGAGCACCTTCTGTTCGAGAACGACCTGCAGCGCGCAAGCAAGAAGATCAAGACCGAGAACGACTATGTGAATGCCGAGAGCGACACCAAGCGCGAGTTCCTGAAGCAGCGCGAACTGGTTCTCCAGCAGTTGCGCAGGACGGTGCGTCCTGAGCTGCTGAACCGTCTGGACGACATCGTCGTGTTCGAACCGTTGGGCCGTAAGGAGTTGCGCCAGATCGTGATGCTGCAGTTCGAGTCGGTGATCAACCGCCTGAAGGAGTCGCAGATCTCGGTGAACGTGACGACGCCCGCGCTGGATGTGATCCTGGACGAGTCGTACGAGCCGCAGTACGGCGCACGTCCCATCAAGAGGTACATCGAGAAGCACGTTGTGACGGACCTCAGCAAGTTGATCATCTCCGGCCAGCTGCATGCCAAGACCCACGTGGAGATCTCCGAGAGCAGCGGCCAACTGTCGTTCGACGTCTCGCAGCCCATGGACAGCGACGTCGATGTCGACATGGCCCCGTAAGAAAATAAGTTGGTAGATATTTTTTTATAAGTTTTTTTTATATCGGAATTCGTAAATACATATATGTAGTAATTAAAGTGATACAAAAGTTGAAGTTGTCTCCACACATGGCTACATTTGGCGTAAACCACTCCATTTCCATCCACCTTGAACCGCTGCTGTCAACGTAAGCCTCAATCCGGCCGTCTCCGTAAGCCTTCGCGGGATCTGCAGCTCCATTTCTGCATTCCCCTGCTGCAGCGCACGCTCTCCTTCCCCAGTCAAAAGCATGGTGCAGTCCCGCAAGATCGTGTGTCAGAAGCTGTCCACCAACTTCCGCGAGTGCACGGCCATTGTGCCCTTCTCCGTGCCGGCGCTCAAACCGGGCGAGGTGCTGGTACAGACCAAGTACTGCGGCATCAACGCTTCCGACATCAACTACACCAACGGAGCGTACTTGCCTGGCGTGCAGCCTCCGTTCGACTGCGGCTTCGAGGCCTGTAAGCTGGCACCAACTTCTGCTAACGGTGTATTGTACTGTAGAAACTAACGATTGATGATACCCTAGTGGGAATCGTGCTGGAAGTCGGTCCGGGCGTGACCAACCTCAAGAAGGGCGACGCTGTAGCCTCTACCTGTGCGTTCCAATGTCTTTTAACGTTGTGATTGCCCATCGACTAACAATCCGTGGATATTGACAGCGTACGGCGCCTTCGCCGAACACCTGGTGGCCAAAGCCAAGTTCCTGATCAAAGTTCCGGCGGCGGTGCCTGCCGTTCTCCCTATCATCGTGTGCGGTCTCACCGCGTCCATGGCGCTCGAATACGTGGGCGAGATGAAGCACGGCGAGACGGTGCTCATCACGGCGGCGGCTGGCGCCACTGGCCAGTTCGCCGTGCAGCTGGCTAAGCTCGCCGGTAACCACGTCATTGGCACGTGCAGCTCAGCTGACAAGGTGGAGTACCTGCGGTCCATCGGCTGCGACCGTCCGATCAACTACCGAGAGGAGAAGGTGTACGATGTCCTCAAGAAGGAATACCCGCGTGGCGTGGACCTCGTGTTCGAGAGCGTGGGCGGCGAGATGTTCGAGGCGTGCGTCAACAACATCGCGCGCAGGGGCCGCATCATCGTCATCGGCGCCATTGCCGGTTACCAGGACTCGAGTACGTGGAAGCACAAGCCGAGCAAGGCCACGACGCCGCTTCCGTCCAAACTGCTGGCCAAGTCGGCGTCCGTGCGCGGCTTCTTCTACAACGACTACTTCCGCGAGTCGCAGGCGCACACTAAGAAGCTCACGACGCTGGTGCAGCGTGGCGTGCTGAACGCCGGCGTGGACCCGTCCAACTTCTACGGCCTCGAGGACATCCCCAACGCCATCGACTACATGTACGAGCGCAAGAACATCGGCAAGATCGTTGTGGACCTGACCAAGGGCTCCCCTAAGCTGTAAGTCTTTGTTGTTCAGCTGGTCGAACCAGTGTAGCCATATCGCGACTACACTGTACAGTAAAAAAAAAACCCATCGACCATACATTTTCCAAGTCATTTTTGTTGTACGAATCTTCAGTACTGATGTGACGTGATCAAATTGGCCCGCCCGCCACACATTTCCGGTCATTTCGGAATTGGACCCCATGGCGAAGCTCCGGATTCCAGTGATCACGTTCAAGGACGGTCTAGCCGACGCGGTGAAGCAGCGGCTGCTCGCGTCGGATTCACCCGCGCGTGCGCTGTTCCAGGCTGGCGGACTGGAGTTCGTGCCGGTTCCTTTGCCTTCGTTCCCCCCGTCTCCTGGAGTGGAAGCCGCAGCACCCGGCGACAAGGTGGACGCTGATAAGGCTGCGCTGGTGGAGAGCAAGTGGGAGCTCACGGAGGAGCAGCAGGAGGTGCTGACACACGCGACGGTCGTTTTGGGGGACGCACACAATTGCGCGCCTCTGCTGCTGACTCCGGAGACCGGACTCCCCCCGAACAAACAGCATTTGCTCAAGAATGTGCAGTGGGTACAGGGAACTTACGCTGGAGTGGAGCAGTATCTTAAACGGCGAGAGCCAGGTACTCCACCACCGTCGTTCCAGCTGACACGTGCCGGCGGCATCAATGGTTTGGCGCAGTACGTCTTCGGGTACGTTTCTGTCTGATGTTTGTTGTTGTTCTGCTTGCAAAACTAATGAACTGCGTTACAGCTGGATCGTGACATTTGAGCGCAAGTTTCACGAAGCGTACGCGATGCAGAAGAGGAAGGTGTTTGACCCTCCGGCGTTGAGGTACCGCCCGTTCCAGTCTGTGACTGTGGGAATCTTGGGGCTTGGAGCGATCGGCCAAGCGATCGGGACGCTGGCCAAGCTGGCGGGGTTTAACGTAGTCGGGTTCAAGCGGGAGCTGCGTGGTGACGAAGACGACGTGTTCAAGAACTGCGCTCACCGCGTATCCACGGATCTTAACGAGGTGCTGCGCACGTCCGACTACATCGTCAGCATTCTACCCAGCACCCCAGCGACCACGTATCTGCTGAACGAGACGAACCTCCACTTGTGCTCGGAGAAGAAGCCTGTTTTCATCAATGTGGGCCGTGGAGACGTCATTTCCGAGGATATTATTGTGCAGGCACTTGACAGCCAGTGGTTCTCCAAGGTTGTAGTGGACGTGTTCGAGAAGGAGCCATTGCCCGAGGACAGCAAGCTCTGGGACCACCCGAATGTTTTCATGACGCCTCACGTCGCTGCCTACTGCTTTAATGAAGACATCGCGGACGTTTTTGTGCCTAACCTCAACGCATATCTCGCAGGTGAACCGCTGCAGTATCGGGTAAATTGGGTTAGCGGATACTAAAGTGGTAAATTTCCTGCATAAATTACATGTATACAAGGTATACACATAAACGTGCTTTTACTCCCCTTATTTTTTTTTCAAAATGAGTAGGGCTCTAGACTTTACCGCTATGGAGCACTATCGCTTCAAGAACGACGGGCTTGTCACGCGCACGTCGAGAGACCAGGAGGACTGCGAGACCAGCTGCAGCCTCTTCTTCTTCCCACTGCCGGAGCTGCCTCTGGACCAGCAGCTTCAGCTACAGCAGCTCAATTTCGTCAGTACTAATCTGGAGGTGAGTTTCGCATCCGAAACTATTTTTACTCGTTTATACATATATTTAATTAATAACGTTTAATTATATGTTGATGCTACAGCCGCTGTTGATGCGCGAGAAACACATCGCGTACTTGAAACGTGGCCTCACACGGCTTTCGTCAGGTTTTGTAAGCCTGGATGCAAGGTACTGTTTTTAAAATTCACTTGTTTCGAAAAGATCGTTTAAACGTTCTGAAATAACTGGTGAAATGGGGTAATTCTATCACTGTAGTCGGCCATGGATCATCTATTGGATTCTGCATTCACTGGAGCTACTGGATGCTTTGCCAGAGAGCGAAACAGAGCGCGTCATTGGTAAAACCAAAAGTTTCATCAAAGTTTTGACTATTACTAACCTGCTACGTTTACGTGGTTTTACTGCTCTTAGGCACACTGAAGCCGTTCTGGGACGATGACCACGATGGAGGCTTCGGTGGGGGTCCCAAGCAGCTCGCACACACAGCTACCAACTACGCAACGTGTCTAACGCTCGCTCTTCTTGGAACCCCGGAGGCTCTGGAGACCGTCGATCGCCAGGGTCTGTACCGATTTTTCATGTCGAGGAAGCACGCAGCCACCGGAGCGTTTACTGCTCACGATGGAGGGTGCGTGGGTCTATTGTTCTACTACGTGGGTTTCCTCTGTTTCTTAGCTGTTCATGTTTTTATTTTGTTTAAACAGTGAGGTGGATGTTCGAGTGACGTACTGCGTCATCTCCATCGCCAGTTTATACGGCATTATGACGGACGAGCTCAAGGCTGGCGTCGTGGATTACATCTTGTCCTGTCAGACGTACGAAGGTGGCTTTGGCGGCGAGCCGGGGAATGAAGCTCACGGTGGATACGCCTTCTGCTCCGTCGCGGCGCTCTACGTTCTTGACGCGGTGGACCAGATCCAAGACCTTCCGGGACTGCTCCATTGGCTTGCAAACCGCCAGATGCCGTTCGAAGGCGGCTACCAGGGCCGAACCAACAAGCTAGTGGACGGATGCTACAGCTTTTGGCAGGGTGCTGTGCCGGCCTTGCTGGCTCAAGTTGTCAGGGAACGATACGGTGACGATGTCCCGTACCAGTGCCATCAGGAGCAGCTACAGAAGTACATTCTGCTCTGCGGCCAGGAGATTAACGGTGGCCTGCGCGATAAGCCTGGCAAGCCTCGTGACCACTACCACTCGTGCTATTGCCTCAGTGGCCTATCGGTGGCGCAGCATGGGGACGGCCGAGGCGATCCGATTGTGTTCGGAGATGCATCCAACTTGGTGGGTCGGACGCACCCTGCGTACAACATCAGCTACGACAAGGCGCTGAAGGCAATCGAGTATTTCAAAGCCAAGGGGCCTTTCCAGCCGGAGTAGAAGCAGGTAATGTGTCCTGTCAATTTGGAGGAAAGGGAAGCCTTACCTGGCCAATGGACTTGTCGTAAATCAAGCGTTGTCCTGGGTATTTGGGTATTTGCTTTGAGATTGAGGATTAGAGGGGTGGAAGTTTCTCAACTGTATCATCGTTATCTTCTGTTTCTTTGTGACTCAGAGTACGAACGGATGGAGAGACAGCTAACTTGGGTAACGGGGGCTGGGAACTAGAGGCCAACGAGTGGTGGTGACCTGGATGGTGCGAATGAGTTGAAGCATTTGCAGCTGCCAACGCGTTTTTCTTCCTCTCTCTGGACGATGAAGGTTCGGCCATCAAAATGGCCTTCGAGACCGATCCTGCACCTCCAGAATTCCGCTGATGCTTCGCTTTGGCTTTCTCTTTCCGCTTCTGGCGTCTCTGGAACGGCGTCAAACTGGAACTCGGAGGGCCAGCGCTGTTTTCGTCGTCAGAGCTGATGTGTTGCGCGTTGGAGTTGGTGTGGCTAATTCCACTGCCTTTCACTGCAAACGCTTGCTGCGTGGCTTTGGCTTGTGGCAATGAAACGCCAATCTGCTTCGACTTGCTGCCCCTCCGCTTCACCTTCGGAGACGATTTCTTGTCTGCATTTTGGTGATCGTCAGCTGATGCTCCTAGATAATGGTCCAACGACATGCCACTGACGTCAGCCATTGGCGCATTCTTCTTCACTGCTGCGAGTTGAGGCGGCAACGTACGCGCTGATCCTGCTCGGACCGGGTTCTCGTCCTTGTCGTGCTCTTTAACGTGGAGATAGTCACTGAGAGACATCCCTGCGACTTCGGAAGTGGAACTCTCGGCCTCGTAGTCGTCCTCGTAGTTTTCCTGCTCGTTCTTCCGCTCGGACTTCCGGTCTTCGTCTTCTTTGGCTTCAGCTGCCATCACGTCGTTCTCGGCTGGGATGTTGAGCAAATGCTGCGAAACGAGGCCGTTAACTTTGTGCGTGGCGAAGTAATCTTCCAGCGTGGAACCTGCCAATTCGTCGCCATTATCTGGCGGATTCGATTGTTGCTGCTTCACTTTGCCCATTGCACTGCTGTCATCGCCTGAGCAGGCACAAACTTTTTTTTTTATTTGCATTTAGACGTAACGACTGTGGGTTTTCAATTGCACCCTAATGAAAGTTTTTTTTTTTTAATTATTTCAAAGTATATCCTCCTTCCGACACCCTAGTACTCTTGTAGGTCAGCTAGTAGCCCTTTGTCCAGTCCACCTTGTAACGAACTGGTTCGTCCTTGATGTAGCGGTTGAAGTTGGCCAGGAACATGGCGGCCACGTCCTCAGGGAAGACCTTACCCGAGACGTGAGGCGTTAGCAGCACCGATGGGTGTTCCCAGAGCTCACTGTCCTTGGGCAGAGGCTCCTTCTCGAACACATCCAGCACTGCTTTCGACAGCAAACCCTTGTTCAACGCGTCGACCAGAACCTTCTCCGAGATGACGTCGCCACGGCCAATGTTGATGAACACGGGGCTGTGCTCACGACACAGCTCCAATTTGGTCGCAGTCAGCACATACTGCGTGGCGCTCGTGCTGGGGAGGAGGTTGATGAGGTAATCGCTCGTGGCCAGCACTTCGTCGAGGCTCGTGGTGATGTTATCCGCACAATCTGCCAACTCGGCGACATCCTTGGCGCTCACGTGCCGTTTAAAGCCCAAAACCTTGTAGCCGCAGTCACGCAGCATTTTACCAGTGTACTGGCCGATATCTCCGAGCCCGAGGATGCCTACAGTGACCGACTGCGCAGGGCGGAAGCTGATCATGTCCACACGCGCATAGTCGCGCTTGCTCTGGTACTCCTTGGCCTCCAACAGCTTCCGCTCGATCATAGTAACGTAACCCAGGACGTACTGCGCCATGATCCTGGGCATCATGCCACCGGCACGTGTCAACGTGAATTTAGGCAGTTTTTCAGCTTTAGGCAACAGGTTTAGGTACATTTCCACTCCGGCATAGGTGGCCTGTACCCATTTGACGTTGTTCAGAATGTTCTGCTTGTCTTCGGGTAGATTTTCCTTGGGGGCGAGGAAGACCGGACCGCCGCCGTGCGAGTCGATCATGACGATTTCGGCCTCTTGCACGATCGTCTGCTGCTCGGGCGTGAGGTTCCAGATAGGTCGACCCGGGTCTTCCATGCTTGGGCCGTGGAGCGGGTCCTGCTTGTTGCCTACCAGTTGTGGCAGTGGAATGTCGATCAATTCCAATTTTCCAGAACGGTAGAGCTCTCCGGCCTCCGAGTTGGACGCTGCGAACGCCTTGCGGACGTTGTCACCGATACCGGCGATGAACGTCATGATGGGAACGCGCACAGGCGACGTGGAAGAGGTGGCATGAAGATCTTCATTCGTGAACGCAGTCATGGTCGGTCGACAGTTATCCTAAACGTTTTGTGCAATTGATGGCAAGATCGAAAATGAACTCGTTTCAAGATGGCAAAATCAGATGCAATTTCAGTATCAAACTATACAAACACCAAGTATAAGAGGTGAAATGACTGTTGCATTCTAATCACCATGTTTTGATGAGCGGCTGGCAAAGTTTTCATTTTCCCACGAGATAAACTACGCACGAATCGCTCGTTTGCCGATGCCCGCGGCCTCGAAGCTCCGCGTTCCGATCGTGTCGTTCCTCAATGGGATGGGCTCAGCCATGCGCAAGGAGTTTGCCGCCTCCTCGACACCCGCGGGCGACTTATTCCGTGCCGGACACCTCCAACTCGTCGATGTGCCAGTCCCGAAACTCGTGGGCAACACGCAGGACCCTCTAAACGGCCACAAAATGGACGACAGTGGCAACCCCCGCTGGGACCTGTCAACCGACCAGCAAGAGGCTCTGGAACAGGCCAAGATCGTGGTCATGGACCAACACTCTGGAGGTCCGCTCTTCCTCACTCCGGACAAAAGTTTACCTAACGACAAACGCGGGATCCTCGACAACATCGAGTGGGTACAGGGCACGTACGCTGGCGTGGAGCAGTATTTAAACCGATTGCCACCGACGGCATTGCCAACGTTCACACTGACAAGGGCCGGAGGGTTTCTGCCTCGGATCATGGCTCAATACGTCTTCGGGTACGTGACAATGCTAGAGCGGATGCTGCTGGATGCTGTCACCTTTCAGAAGAATAGAAATTACGCGAGAGAGCGGATGATTCAGTTCCGACCGGCTCAGACAGTGACGATCGGGATTCTGGGGCTTGGAGATATCGGCCAAGGGGTGGGCAAGATGCTACGGGCGGCGGGATACAAGGTGCTGGGCTTCAAACGCCGAGTAAATCCAGCGCTGGACCTGGAGTTGGCCGCTTGTGCGGATCGGATTACGCCTGACCTGGAGGAAGTGCTGGCTCAGAGCGACTATTTGGTGAATGTGCTGCCCAGTACCAGCTCCACGCGCTACTTGTTGAACGAGAGCAACTTGGAGCTGTGTCGAGAGCGGAAGCCCGTGTTTATCAACATTGGACGTGGTGATGTCGTGGCGGAGAAGACAATCATCAACGCTCTGGACAGTGGCGTCTGGTCGCGTGCGGTGCTGGACGTGTTTGAAGAGGAACCACTGCCGCGAGAGAGCGCGCTGTGGGCCCACCCGTCGGTTCTACTCACTCCTCACGTCTCGGGCTACGTGTTCGTAGAAGACGTGGCGAGTATGTTCGTCGACAACTTCAATCGCTATCTGCGTGGCGAGCCTGTGCTATACAAAGTGGACTGGACTGCTGGGTACTGAAAGAAAGAACTCTTTTTTTTTTTCGTTAAAGAATTCATCTTTAAAATTAACTCATTCAGTAGTGGTAAACCAACCTACTGCTCTGTCTTCTTGTCCTCCGGTTTAATGGTGTACGCAGCGGCGCCTAACGTGACGACGCCTGCAGCTGCGAAGATGGCGTAGCTACTGGAAGGTCCGTCCGCGTTGTTAATGAGCTCGGGCTTGTACGTCCAAAGGCTGTGACGAGCCGCGCAGAGCACGTGGTAGCTCACGGGGAAGGCCACGAGCGCCTTGGACGCCGGCGCGAAGAACGGGATGGCGTCCTGCGCCATGTAGATGAGCGCGGGCACGTCCGCTCCCACGAAGCCCAGCGCACTGCCGCCCACGAAAGCCGCCGACATTCCCATGGCGCAGAAGCGGTTGGCGACGGATGAAACGGCGGAGATCGGGAACTTGTAGATCTCCACGTGCGGCGAGATGGGGCGGCCCAGAGCCGCCTGCGAGGCCGAGTAGTTCTCGGTGCTGATGGCGCGGAGAGAGGGCGCTACCGCGCTGGACGCCACCTTCCTGCTAAGAACCTGCAGACTCATTTTCCACTTGGAATTGTGGGGACTGAAGCGGCCGATATGCGTGGATCAATTGAGACTGCGAAAAGGAATATTGTTTACCAAGGAACTGGGTATGTTGTACTGGTAGATGCGTCTGTATGAATGAATAACCGGTTTGAATGCAATTACATTTTAGCAAACTTAAGTATGAGGTTATGAAGGTTCTGGTGGTTCGGGAGGATGGATGTGATTGGCTAGATTTGTCCAATGAACGAAGTTTGTGCTTCACCAAATTAGGCTAAAAAGTCTACAACTTATTGAATAGCTTGAGGTTATCGAGGATTGCTTCTCGAGGGTCATTACGTGGGATGGGCTGGCAATAGACTCCCGCAGATTGTAAATAGTCAGCCACTTGTCAGTGAACTCCTAAAACACTGGGGGCTGGAACATCAAGGTGCGACTGCCGCACAAAGTGGATTGGAGTGTCTGGTATTTAATTACTTCCGAAACTTTTTTTTCCGTGTACCGTAATGAATTCGTCCAAACTACCAAGTGTGAAGGTTCACGACGCAGTTGGAGGAGATACACATACCTAACGTTTCCAGTTTCTCGATGCATGTCGAACATTCAGCTCAGCTCGCGGTAGAATCCAAAGTAGTTAGTGCCTTGTACCCATTTCAATTGCCAAGAATCACAGATTTGCTTTTCCTTACAAAGCTCCACGTTACAGTACAAGTATTCAATAGATTCGCATCACGATCGAGAAAAAGAAAAATTTAGGAATCCATGACAATAGCTTCGACCTGTTCCTCGATTTGGTGCTGCTCGGGATTCAGAGCCCAACGTGGTTCGGCCACGAGGTCGTCGCTTTGCTGTTTCCAGTTTCGTTGGGGAAACACGAATTGCAACCCCCGAAAAGAGTGTACTTAATTCGGAACTTCCCACATCCGATCAAACATTTTGTATATTGTTTTGCTTGCTGTCTAGGCGTGTAAATACATACTGGCAGTGCTCTCTGGCCCTCTATTCATCGTCCGCCACGATCGGCTCAAGAACTGCGCCCCACCGAGCGTCCGTAGCTGCGCGCATGGCCGCCTCGTAGCTCTTGCTACGCGGACGTTTAGGCCCAGATTTCAGTGCAACCACAGGAGCTTTCTTGGCCTTGGGCGTGACCGTCTTCTTCGCTTTAACCACGCGCTTGGTCGGAATGGAGCTGGCACGCGACCCCGGAGCAGCTACAACACCCAGTCCCTCCTCGAGCGACCGCTTGATGAACGCCAACTCGTTCGCGAGCATGGCCGGCAGGTGCTGGTGCAGCTTCAGCAAGTCGGTAGCCAGCTGCGCGGTCATCGGCGTCCCGTGGCGGTGACAGAAGAGCGCGATACGAGCGAGTTCCTCTGGCTTAATGACGCCGGCATTCTCCGCGTCTCCCCCCTTGTTGATACGGCGGATGACCTTCTGGTTCGTCACGGCCGTTTGCTGGATCGCAGAGGTCACCTGCTTCGCCATCTCGTCCGCGACGGCCTTCTGGAATCCGTTCTCCTGTACGTCGGCCAGAATGACTTGACCCGTGGACCTGACGGCGGACGCGTTCGCCGGCTCCAAACGCTCGAGGCGCAGACAGCTCTGCAGTGTCAGCAAGTACGTGTAGCCGCTCGGCCGGACGAAGCCTTGCGTGCGGAGGTTCTCGAACAGCTTCAGACTTGCTACGGCCCCAGCGAGCTCCTCGCGCGAGTCGGCGTAGTACTCCATCGCCGCCTCGTAGTGCGCGACCTCAAACGGGAACGCCAGCAGGTCCTTCTCGAAGAGCGCGCGCATGGCGTTGAAGTGGCCGAACTCGCCGTAGATGAACAGCAGCATCTCCAGCGTGTGTTGCTGGAAGTACGGCGGCGTCTGCTTCAACGTCAAGCCGTTCGTCCCGTCCAGATACAGCTGCAGCAGCTTCTCCGCCTCAACGAGGTTGCCCTTCTCGATCAGTTCGTTGGTCACGCGCCGCACGCGGTTCGGGTGCACGTTGGTTAGCCCGTGCAGGCGAACCTGCTTGAGCACGAGCGTCGCGGCCAAAACGGGGTTGTCGGATTTGCAAAGCTGGTTGATAAGAGAATCAAACATCTCGGAAGAAGCGCCTTCGTCGAAGTACTCCACCGCGTCCTTCGCCCGGTTCGTACTCATCAGCACGCGTAACACCATGTCCATTGTGCAGCCGGGCAAGTTCTCCACGGCATCTCGAAGCGCATCGTTCTCGTGCGCCAGGGCAAGCGACAGCAGCAACGACTTGGCCACGTTCGACTCGACGGTTTTGACCTCTCCGTCCTCGTCGCGGTCGGATAAAAGCTCGTCGCGGATCGCAAGCACCTGGTCCGTACGTCGCTGGCGTGAGAACGCGATAATAGCCGCGTTCTGAGCGTACGTGTTGGGCTTAAGGTTTAACGCGCGCATCGTCTCATACAGTGCGCCCACATCGTCGTCGTCACCCGTTGTTGCCTTGATAGAGATCGCCATTGACAGAGCCTCGCCGTCCAGATGCTTACCGTGCACCTCCAGCATTTGTCTGCAGATACGCTCCGTTTTGGCCATGCGCCACTCATTATCTCCCGGTTCTGGGCCCTTGGGCTGACGGAGCAGCGCTAGAATCGCCATCTTGTACATGCGCAACGGGACTATCACCGGATCCACGTTCAATTTCAAAGGCTGCATGGCGTCCCGGCCCGCCTGTACCTGGCGCTGGTGGTTGCGGAAGAACCGCAGGGACGAATGACCCGCAACAGCGTCAAAGAGCTTCGTAACGCATTCCAAATGATCAGCGTTCAAGCACACTTCGGCGGCATCCGCCACACTATCCACGTTGTTTTGCACCAAGCGCCGGAACGACATGGTCTCAGTAGCAAGCGCGTACGCGACTCGCCACTCCTTACTCTTGTGGTCCACCATTTCTTGCAGCAGCTCCATTTTGCGCCGCACAGGCGGGTGCAGCCCGTTGCGGTGGCAAAACATGAGCCATTCACGCCCAAGCCCCCAATTGCCCGCCTCCAGGAGTTTGGAAACCGTGTCTCCTGCGCAGATCTCTGCATTCTTCAACACATCCACGTCCAGCATTTTCATCAACTTGCGCAGTAGCTTCCAGTTCTCAAAGCGAACACAAGCGTCCGTCGTGGCGCGCACAATCGAATCCGTGATGGGAAGCCCTCGAGAGCGCATCATCTCCAAGTACGCCTCGATGTTGACGGTCTGGTCGTCACGCGCCTTGCTCAGGCCGCTAATGACACCGTTGAAAAGCAGCACGTCGTTATCGCTGCCGAGATCCACATCTTCGCCCTCAAACACTGCGACGGCCTCCACCTCATTGCCATCCTCGTCAAACTCCTGTTCCTGGATTTCCTCCGCCGTGGCGCCCCAGCTGCGCTCGGCGTGGGCAATCAGCTCCTCCAGTGTCTCCATCTCACCGGTACTGGCGAACACGCCCGCGAGACTGGCGTACGCAGGCGGCAGCACAACGGGCACGTTCTTGGACATGATTCTCCAAGCGCGCTTCGCGTCACGGGTATTCAGTGCCGGATCACGCATCGTGTCTCGCGAGAGCGCGTTGAAGAGAGCCAAGTAGATGCCAACGTAGCGCGAAACCCTGCGCGTTTCCTTGCAGCTCTCCACGTACTCGTCGAAGAGATCCACCGCCTTCTGTGTGTCACCGAGTCGTCCATACGCGCGGATGGCCGTCGTGTAGGCGCCTTGATGAATTTGGGTGGGGTCGAACAACTTCTGGATGTGGCTGAACACTTCAACAGCGAGTTGTGTGTCCTTGGCGTGTGTCAGTCCCTGGAGCATCTTGTTGTACTTCATGGCGAGCGGATTGGGCTCGTTGATCTCGACGATCTTCTTCCAGCAAGCCCAGGCGTGCTGGCTCCGGTTCGCGCCGGTGTACGCCAACATGGCGCGGCCCAGACAGAAGACGCTCGGGTGCTTCTCTCCGCCTTCCAGCATCTGCTCGAACAAGCACGTGGCTTGCCAGAACTTGCCGTTCGACACCAGCGAGTCGATGGTGCTCGTGTAAATAGGCTCCTCCAGACTCAGTCTCCGTTGCGTGACAGAAGCGAAGCTCTGCAGGGCCTGCTCCAGCTGTCCGTTGAGTGTTTGGGCGCGGATGAGCTGGCTGAAGGCCTCTCCGTCGCCCTTGAGTCCGTCACGTTCCTCCATCTGCACGAACAGCGCCATCGCCGTGTCGGCGCGTTTGCTCATTCCGGCCGCGCGGATGGCTGCGGCGTAATGGTCTGTAGTGAGCGGCATCCTTGCTTCACTTAACTGCGTCATGATGCTCATGGCGCTGTCGGCGTCCTTGACCTGTCCGCACGCCTCCATGATGGCGTTGAACGCTGCAGGCGACAGCTGAACGCCCATGGCGGTGGCTTCGCTGGCCAGCTGCACGATGAGTCCCCAGTGCTCCTTAGCCAAGTAAGCCTGGATGATAAAGTCCATCGTAGCGCTGGTGGGCGTGAGGTCGTCCACCAGCATGTTGTTCAGCAGACCCGGCAACACCTCCACTTTGCCCATGCGCGCGCAGGCCGCGATGGCGCGCTCGTACATTGCTGGGTCCAGAGCTGGCAGCGCTTCGTCCTTGTCTACACGGTCCAGCAGTTTGAGCGCCTGGCGCCACTTGCCGGTCTCGCGACAGGCATCCAGTTCGGCCAGAACTTTGGCCATGTCCTCGTTCGTCTCGAACGGGACGTTGTTCATGCTCTCGGAGGACATCCAGCGGCGCTGTGAGAGGACGGAGGTGGACGACACGTCCACGCGCGAGAGACGCATGCTCAGGCGCTGCAGACTCGCGTCCGTAGCGGGCTGCGCACGCTGCCAGAGCGTCACAAGGCGGCGGGCGCGTAACATCCGGTCGCAGGTGACTATTGAATCCCACAGAGGAGAAGGGGAAGTGCAATTAGCTGCGTCGGATGCGCAAGACGATGGCCTATCCGGAGCTGCAAACGAGAAGCGCTGGTCGCGTCTAGAAGCTGCAGCACGCGTGCGCGTAGACGAATGAGCTTTACGAGAGGCTGAGAATGCCTATTCGGATGAGACTGACGCGGTTGGGTGGCCTGCGCGAGTAGTACCATTCTTATGGTACCGTCGCCATATCCAACATTTTAGAAATGGCTACAGCTGGATTTAGAAACGTTTTTTTTTTTTAAACTTTCGAGGATGAATTCGCCAGCGCCGGAATGGAAGCGTCACGGACGGTATGTGCAGCGCTCTATGCGTTCTACTGAGTGGTAGTACGTGTACTAACTTCGCTTTCACTGTCCTTGCCAGGATGGAGGCGGCGCGCTCGCTATTGCGCTCAAGTCCGGCGCCGTCGCCCGTTCGCAACGGATCCGCGTCCGAGACGGCCATGTGGGCGTCTCCAAGCGCTGCACGGTCGCGCCGCCCTAGCAACTTAATTGGAAGCGTTCGCGCCAGTCCGTCCTTCCCACTAAGCCGCGATCCTGTTGCGCGGACGACCGTAGAGAGAAATCGGCGGGCTGCATCGGTACAGTCTCGGACGACGCAAAGTACACAGACAGACAGAACAGAGCTTGCGGATACCGGTATGCAACAACTGCATCCGAACACTGGGGTGCACCTTGGGGGTTTTGGAGATGTTGCGTCCATGACGGTTGAGACGGTCGATTTCCTTATCTGCGTGCTGGAAGATGTGGGTATTTGCTACCGGTTTTTTTTTTTTTTTTTCTGATGAGGACCCGGGTGCTGATGGGTTTTGTGCCTTTTTTGGCTGTTATTGCAGAGGAAACAGGAGCTACTGGTGGGCGAGGACACTGGAATCAGAGTGAAGGCAAGCTATACTACTACAGAAGGGGACGGCAGTATACACGAGGTAAAGAGGTGGTGACAAGTGGTTTAGCACCGTTGAAGCTAAAGTTTTTCTTCTTTTTTCTTCTTTTGAAGGAGCTGAGCGATTCAGCGTCGAGAGTTGCAAGGATCCAGTTAGACTCGACGAACAACGGGAGCGCCGGCGTGACGGAGCTGGTTCGGTCCCATTCGTACGAGGCGTTGGTGCAGTTGGAAAGTATTTTAGAAGCTCGGCACAACACGCTCCTGTCCGATGGAGTACTGGAGACTACGAACGGCGGCAGCTAGTGCTACACCACAGCCTATTCCCAATGAACTTCATTGATATTCAACGTAGAAATATAGCAAACAACGACTGAATATCAGTTTAATACATGTACCTATGAGGCTCATACCGTAAGAGCATTTCACGCTGTGCTGTTGTATTTCCCCATCCAACCTTTGCCACCTTGAAGGCTTGATCCAACGCTGGACATGCCACAAAGATCACGATCGACTACGTACCGTATTACTACATGTACATGTACTTGAAGTACTTAATACTATTAAATTAAGTTAATAGGATGCGAGATTGGTCGGTACAGTTCATGTTCTTGCACTGTATGCTGTGTCCGGTCCCCGGAAACTTTCATCCATGGCTTTCCGGGAAAGCCATGGATGTTTCATGATGTGCTACGCCGTAATACTGTAGCAATGCTACAGTAGCATACGGTACATGTAAGTTACATGCAACCTCGTGGAAGCCAATGCTGCATTGGACATGGACATGTTCACTTTGCATACTTCAGTACTTCGACTTGTCTGCTGTTCTTATAGTTATGTGGGACTATGTGCATGTACAAAAGTTAACAAATATAAAGAATACGTGAAATACTGTTGCGTGGCGCAGCAGCGTTTCTGTCTGTACGTACGTGTAACGTTTGTAGAAATTGTTGTGGTCCGACGAGATTAATTTGCCATTACCGGTACATGTACCCGAACATGTCCACTGGTACGAAACTGTAGTACTTCGAAGTATTAATTAATACCGTACATGTACGGGCCGTACTACGGCACATACATTGAACTTCTCTTCCTGCGTCTATCTTCTTGCGCATGTGCCGAAGTACTACACACTGCGTAGTACATGTACGCAGCACATTGAGCGTTGTGACAACGTTTCGAAATCCGAAGATTCAGGACCTAATCAAATCTAACGGCATTCAGAGAAGAAAAGAGGCTACTATTAAAAGTATGGACGAATCGTCCATACTTAAGTACATTTAATCTATATTTTTCGGAACCTGATCACGATCGTCGTTTCCGAGATGACATCGCCGCGACCGACGTTAATAAACACTGGCTGCTTCATCTCGAGCGTGTTCTTAGTCAACAGGTTTGAATCGCTACCGCGCCGGGAGTATGCATCTTCACCACATACATGTATTCACTTTGCTCCAGTTCCTCACTTAAATCCGTCGAGACGCTAGCCAAAGTTCCGAAATAGGCTTCAAGGCGATCTGCAGCTCCACGATTAATGGCATAATGTGTAGTTCTGTGTCTCGAGATACCTTGAATCTCAGACACTACAGTAACAATTCAACGTAGTGACAACGGTTGTAAACAACTGAGCCACAAACATAAGGAAAGTGTCGGTACGATGTGAAGTTCGTAAACAATCAAAGAGTAATTTGGTAGCCAGATTAATAAATACATATACCGACTTCCCCATGTCAAGAAGGACAGCGATCTTCAGAGATTTGAACGAACCGAAAATC
>LGSM01000147.1:0-63320 GCA_001314345.1 Phytophthora multivora | reverse complement strand
GTTGAATTTGGAGCAGCGTTGTTGTCGAATAGTTGGGGCGACAGCAATTGCTGCGTAATGAATAATCTAACCAAAGTTGACTTTGTTAACGTTTTCATTGACAGTGCTGGGGTCTCTCACACATACAACGATAAAGCCGCCCTACGCTTTAAGATACCACGCAAATGGCTTGTCAGCGACATAGGTGCAGATCTGCTTGGGCTCAAGGTAGGCGTTGAGACCGAACGGTCCGAGTTCGCGGCCGATACCGCTCTTCTTGACACCACCCCACGGCAATTCCACAAAGCAGGGCTGCGAGCAGTTGTTCCAGACAATTCCAGCGCGCAAAGCCTTGGTAACACGCTTGAGCTGAGCATCGTCTGACGTGAACACTGCAGCAGCTAGACCAAATTCGGAGTCGTTAGAAAGAGCGATGGCCTCCTGCTCCGTCTTGAACGTCATCACGGACAGCACAGGGCCGAAAATCTCCTCCTTCCACACGCGCATGTTCTTCGTGACCTTGGTGATGATCGTGGGCGGGACAAAGTAGCCCTTGTTAGTGTTGGGCGGTGTTCCTTGGGTCACCGTCGCGCCCTCATCCCTGGCACTCTGAATGTATCCGAGCACCTTCTCCTGCTGGGCCTTGGACACCACCGGGCCCATCTGCACCTTGCCATCGAGCGGGTCTCCCAGCACGAGCTTCTTCGTCTCCTTCACAAGCAAATCGATAAACTCGTCGGCAAAGTCCTCGTGCACCAGCAACCGAGACGTCGCACTGCAGATCTGACCGTTCGTCCAGAAGCAGCCGAACATGACCCACTCGACCGTGCGCTCAATGTGGATCTTGTCAAACACGATCGCAGGCGATTTGCCACCCAGCTCCAACGAGATCTTCTTGACGTCCTTTGCCGCTTCGGTCATGATGTTGCGTCCAGTGGGCACGCTGCCCGTGAAGGCCACCTTGTGCACATCCGGGTGCGAGACCAGCGGGCCTCCAGCCTCAGCTCCCAAGCCGTTGATCACATTCAGAACGCCTGCAGGCAATCCCACGTCGGCCCCCACCTGTGCCAACTGCAGCGCGCTCAGCGGCGTGATTTCGGAGGGCTTGAGTACAACGGTACAGCCGGCCGCAAGAGCAGGGGCTAGCTTCCACAGGGCCATCAGGGCCGGGTAGTTCCACGGAATAATGGCGGCTACTACGCCCACAGGTTCATAGCGCAACGCGCCTAGGAAATCCTCGAGAGGCAGGTCCACCTTCTCGAATTGACGCTTGTCCACTGCTTCAGCAGCCTTGGCATAGTACTCGAAGCAGCCAGAGACGTCTTCGATGTCCCAAACTGCTTCGGCGAGCGGCTTGCCGTTATCCAGCGTTTCGAGACGGCTCAACGCGTCAATGCGCTTGGCCACCAGCTCGCCCATCTTGCGGAGATACACAGCGCGCTCGGCCCCCGTGGTGGCGCCCCACGTCTCGAACGCGCGCTTCGCCGCCTGCACGGCCAGATCCACGTCGGCGGCCGACGCAGCTGCCACTTGCTGGATAACCTCCTCGCTGGCGGGATTGAGCACGTCAATGTACTTGTTGCTGACGGGCGCCACCCACTTGCCGTCGATGAAGAGCTCTTTGAGTGTCGGGATCGGGTCGCTCATTCTATTCTGGAGATTTGGAGGAAGGAGCTGGAATGTCTTTGGTGTTGGAGTCCGAGCAAATTGGGAAATGATCTATGGAAGGAACTTCGACATCGGCAGGTTGAACTTTTCCAGCGTATGACCGCCGCCCATACATGATGCGGCACAGCATGGACGGGTTCGGGTCGGACAAGTGTGGCCACGCACGTTGAAGGCGTGGCCGGCCACGCATCGGCGGACACGTACTTCGAGTCACGGCGGATGACCCCCATCCCCCCACATGTACCAGTCGCGATTGAATACGCTACCCTCTATCGAAAAAAACAATGAAGCTGCACTGCGTAACACAAACTGCTTCGTCGGACAGCGGCAGCTTTGAAAGGCATTTGGCAATTACAGTAGAGCAATTCGAGGCTAACTTTGAAGAACAAACAGCTACGCCCTTCAACTAAGGTTACTCGCGGGAGGAAGACAGCGCGTGCAATCCGGTCTTGCCAGGGGCCATAGTGTGGTAGCCGGTCTGAGTGCGCTTGACAATCTTCTCGCGCACCCCCTTGGGGGCGGCAGGTGAGCACAGCGTGTTGTTTTTGATCTGAGGCTCAACGTGCTTGAAGTAGTAGACGCTCCCGACCATGAACACCAGCACCGTCACGACGATGGAAGCCAGGAACATGGTGTCGCTGAGGCTGCTGTAGAGAATGGCAGCAATGGCCACGCCACAGAGCACAGTGCCCACAACGGCCCCAGTGACACCGAACGGGCTGCGGTACGGCCGAGACCGGCCAGGCTGCCGCACAGCTAGGTAGATGTACGACAGGAGCTGAAAGATATACGAAATGAGAGCGCCCAGTAGTGTCAGGTTGATCAGAGCCGAGCCCAGGTTGGCGTCGCCAATGGTGTAGTGTAGCACGATCGCAATGGCTTCACACATGATAGTTCCGAAGACCAACGCGCCGACTGCAGTGCCTCGAGTTGGATGCTCATAGGCGAGGAACTTCGGGAAGTATCCGTCCTTGGCGATGGCAAACAGCAGTTGGCCCATAAAGAAGATGTACGAATTGGGGCTGGACGTCAGAGCGATGACTGTGAGCCACTTGAAGACTGTCGTGGTGGCCCCGTTACCGAAAATGGTCTGGAAACTCGTCACTAGAGGGGCTGAAACATCAGCCATGGCTTTAGCTCCCGGGGAAATGAGGGAGCTGAAGGTCGCAGTGCTGAACGACAGGAAGACCAGCGTCGTAATGCAGAGGAGAAGTCCTCGGGGGACGTTCTTCTCGGGTTCGATGGTTTCGTCACTCGCAAGTGGGAGCTCCTCGATGCCCAGGTAGAACCACATTGCGAAGGGGACAGCGTGGATAGCGCTGTCCAGACTCGTGAATTGCCACTGTTGGTCGACAACCCATTGGTTATAGTCGAGATACGGGACCGACGCGATAAAGAAGATCAGTAGTAGCGCCACGCACAGAGTCGTCGAGCACGCCTGCATTCGGAACGACGCTTGCACCCCAAAGATGTTGAGACTCAAGAAAATGATGCCGAACGCGATGAAGAACACGGGCGCGAACTTGGTGTCGACGTCGAACAGTGTCTGCAGGTACGAGTACACAGTGTAGAAAGTTGACGCGTTGACAGCTATAACCTTTAGCGTCTCGGCCAGCCCGCTGAAGAACGCTGCGCGAGGGCCGATAGCATGTAGAGCGAAGATGTAGGGCCCTCCTCCTGCGGGGATCGTTGCCGACAGCTCTGCGATAGAGAACGACAGCATCACGTAGAGCACCGTCACCATGCACAGAACGAGGAGCAAGCCGTCGAAGCCGGCGATGAGGGCTGACTGCCAGCCGTAGTATTGGCCGCTGATGACAGCTCCGATACCCAATGCCCATAATTGCGGAGCTCTCGCGTATCGGTGAGGGGCTGCCTTAGCCTGGATGGCAACTGAAACATGACACATCTTGTCGTCGAGTTCGAATGTTGTCGAGGTCTGCGGCGCAGCGGATTCCAAAGTGATCGTTGACGGTGTCGAGCTCATCATTGAGAAGCGTAACGCTGCCCCTCATTGGCTTTCAGAGCGCGTCACCGTTCTTCAAGCGGCTACAATTCTTCTGTTTGCCAAGTATTACCAACAACACCCGTATGGCGAAAACTAGGGGGTTCAGTGCTGTGTATTGGATCTCCTTCAAGCTGAAAACCCTGTGCGCGGGTTACACGACGACGATAAAAGCACTATTATTATGGATAGCCCATAAAGAGGATAATGCTTGTCCCTAAATGACAATATTTGCATTTCAGAAGCAATTACTGAATTTTTGCTTGGGAGAGCCGTCGTCGTTCCATTTCCTCGCGAGAATTTAGCTAAGCTTAGCTTCATTCGCATTGCTTCCAACCGCTCACGCCCAACGACCTTGCAAGGCGTGTTTTCGGTGGTGAGGTGGTGCTTGGTAACGAGATGCGGCGCGTTCCTTTGCAGCAAATACAACTGATGATCCCGCCAGCCTGGCGCGTGCAACGAGTGCCCACGGCGGTACATGTAACATGATAAAGTTTCATGTACAAATGGATGACGAACGGAGTTCGCGTTTGACGATGCAAGTTACAAGCTAAATGGAAATGGGGAAAATGTACACTACTACTTGGTAATTGGGAAGAATTGAGGCGGTCTACACCCCGGTCGAGATGCGGATCTGACTTCTGGCACTCAGGAGGTTCTCGTTCATATCCTTAGCGACGGGGGAGCCGAGCGTCTTGTTCTGGATCTTAGGTAGCACGACCTTGAAGAAGTACATGCTGCCGGCGAGGAACACCAGCACCGTCACCGCGATCGACGCCAGGAAGACCGTATCGGACACGCTCGTGTACAGGATGGCGAAGATGGCGACACCGCAAAGAAACAGACCCACGAACGCTCCTGCAAGCCCAAATGGGCTCCTGTAGGGCCGCGGGCGGTTGGGCTGGCGGTACCGCAGGTAAATGAACGACAGCAGCTGAAAGACATACGAGATGAGAGCACCGAGCAACGTCAGGTTGATCAGCACGGACCCAAGCTTGTCGTCGCCGATGGCATAGTGGAGGATCACAGCGATCACTACACAGCTGATGGTGCCAAAGAGCAGAGCGCCCACCGCCGTGCCACGCGTTGGGTGCTCGTACGCGAGGAATTTCGGGTAGTAGCCGTCTCGGGCGATGGCAAACAGCAGCTGGCCCATGAAGAAGACATACGAGTTAGGACTCGAGCACAGAGCGATGACCGTCATCCACTTGAAGAACGTCGTAGTGGCTCCGGTGCCGTAGATGGTTTGGAAACTAGTGACGAGTGGAGCCGACACATCAGCCATAGCGGCAGCTCCCGGTCCGATCAACGAGCTGAAGGTAGCGGTGCAGAACGACAGGATCACAAGCGTCGTGATACACATGAAGAGCCCACGCGGGATGTTCTTCTCGGGCTCGATAGTCTCTTCACTGGCGAGCGGGAGCTCTTCGATGCCAAGGTAGAACCACATGGCGTACGGGATCGCCTCAATGGCGCTGCTCAGATCAGTGTACTCCCAGTTTTGCTGAACGACCCACTGGTTGTAGTCCAGGTGCGGGATGGCCGAGAAGAACATGATGAGCAGCAGCAGCACACACAGCGTCGTGGAGCACGCCTGCATCCGAAACGAGGCCTGCACGCCGTAGATGTTGAGGCCGCCAAAGAGAATGCCAAACGCGATGAAGAACACTGGTGCGAACTTCTCGTCAACGTTGAACAGCGCCTGGAGGTACGAGTAGATGGTGTAGAAGGTCGACGAGTTCACGGCGATCACTTTGAGGGTTTCTGCTAGTCCACTGAAGAACGCCGCACGGGGCCCAATCGAGTGCAGCGCGAAGATGTAGGGACCTCCACCCGCGGGGATCGTTGCAGACAGCTCGGCAAGAGAGAATGACAGCGTCACGTACAGTACCGTCGTTATGGACAGCACGATCAGCATGCCATTGAAGCCGGCGACGAGAGAGGACTGCCAGCCGTAGTATTCTCCGCTGATCACTGCGCCAATCCCCAATGCCCACAATTGCAGAGCTTTGGCGTGCTTCTGTGGGGCTTCAAGCTTTGGTTCTTGGATGTCGAGCGACGCGCCGCTGATGCGGCTGAGGCGGGTCATCTTGAAGTGGCAGGCGACAGTGTGGCGGGATCACGGCAAGGCCAATTGGAAAATGAGCAGGAGTCTCGCCAGCGAGGAAGGCGAGTGCCAGGGCGGCGACAATAGCGCGGGGTGGCGGCAGGGATAGCGCATTCTTCTCATCACGCCGGGACTCGAGGCTGGCTATCACGGCTCGAGGTCCCTGCGGAGACCTTGCTTGAGGGGCCTGTTATTGGCCGAATGTAGCGCGTGGCAGATCGCGTCACGCCATCTGGTGCACTTCAAGGCGTATCGGTGCTTCTTTTCTGAGAGCTGTAACACCGGAGGCGATCGGCGGCACAGCCATGAGCAAGGGGCTGACTCGATGACCTTTTTGCTACAGTATCACCGCTGGATGGCGCCTCTGGAAGATCGGCTAGCCAATTGTACTAGTAAGTGCACTTTCGTCGAAGGGTCTTCCAGCAGAGCTTGTAGAAATTCTTCAAGGTCAGCCATGGAATGCCAGCATGGATAACGAATTTTCGATGAGTGCTGCTGCTGTGTTTGAACCCCTGTTGCGAGTATCAATGGAGAATGATTGACCCCCGTGAGGGTAAGATTTTCTTGGACGGTTCAGCAGGCTGAAAAACAAAACTCCTTTCAACGGAGTACCAGTCTTGGTACGGCATTCAGCGACTTCCAACTCGAGCTCAGCTCCTTAAACAGAGAGGACATGGGTCAATCTGCGAGCGTACGGATGACATGGCCGGTCGTTGTTCTGGAACCGTTTAACACTGTCCGGATGGTCTTCTTCAAGTCGAAGTAGAGAGCGAAAGCATCGCCACGAAAGTCCGGTTACGAAGCTCAATGTGCTCAATTCTCGATAGATAGCACCACGACGCGGTGAAACGGCAAATGCACTCGAAGACACGGAACGCTGGGCATAGTTGGTCCGTCCCCTGTGTCTACGGTGGTGTTAATTGCCGGAAGAGATGTATACGAACGCTATTTTGCTGGGTCGTCACCGCGTAACAATTTGGTTCAGCCAGTCGCACCGGCACCACGGTGATGATCATGCCACGCTGTAGGGGATGCGTTAAACCATTTTCGAGCGTATCATAAGCGTGTCGACCGAAGTTTGCAGTGCTGCCGATCGCCGTAATGCTGAGATGGGGCTGAAAACTGGTTGTTGCCCTTCACGGACTAGGAAGGATCCCTTGTCCTATCGAGGGTTTTGACATCAATGATGGAAGCTGCTTGGCACTTTCACCTTGTCAGACAAGTTGTCTGACGTTTTAAACGATGCGCAGATCAAGCGCGACTCTTTTCCGGTTGAACAACCCTCGAAGATAGAAGTGCTGGAAGGATTACGTCGTAACGTTTAGTTACCCTTGGAAAATGTTTTCTCAAGGGTGTGAATGGCTGTCATTCTATTTGAGCTATACACCACGATTCCAACGCCAGCAGCTCATTGTTAACACTGTCTGCAAAAGCGAAAACAATTCATTTTAGTTCCGCAAAAATGAAATAAAACTATATTTCTGCTGCTTAGCAGTAACAGATATATGATACCGCGTTTCAAAAATGAGCATGTACCGTAAGGCATTTCCTACGGCCATTTTCAGCCACTGGACAAACAGCGATGGCGCGTTGTGGTGGAGCAGCGGCGGAAACCCGAGCGTCCGTGACTAGGCGCGCGTGCAGCGCTCAGCTGCCAATAGGCGTTGAACATGGCCACCATCTGGATGACTCCTGTACCGCCGATACCGGAGAGTAATTTATGCGATGCAGGTTTTACCATGAAAATGCGTAACATCATCTGGGCTAGCTTGCAGCTCTTCATGGCGTTTAATGGGCCACAGCTGGAAAGAAGCATGGGGGCTCCAATACCGTAGATCAACCATGCGCATGGAGGGCTCGGTTAGCCGCATGGCAGCAACATCAATCGGTCTCTCGCTCACTTTCGGATTTACCTCTGCCCGCACTCCTCTCTTTCAGCGACCACGACGCCGTCATGGCTCCCAGTGCTCACACAACCTCCAAGGATATCAAGCACCCACTCGACCCCGTCACTGCTGATGAGGTTCGCACAGTGAAGCAAGTGCTTGCGGATGCCGGGTACTCGGGTCCTGAGCTGCGCTACGCGTACGTGATGCTGTTCGAGCCCGACCATGCTACTTTGGACAAGTTCAATGCTGGTGAGTTGGCGGAAATCCCGCGTGAGATTGGAGCCTTGGTGCTCGATCAGACCACGAACGTCACGCGCGACTTCGTTGTGGACGTCGTGGCCCGCCGCATCGTCAAGGAGGTGGAGCTCGACGCCAAGACCGACGGACAGATCCCGATCCTGGACCAGGACTATTGGGACGGCGACTCGATTTGCAAAGCCGACCCAGATTACGTCGCAGCGCTGGCCAAGCGCGGCATTACCGACCTCGACATGGTACGCGGCGAACAGTTCTCGGCCGGTGTTTTTGGCTACGAGGGAGAGGCAGGCAACCGCATGATCCGCGTGCTCAGCTTCCTCAAAGTCGAGAACACACACGCAATGTACGGACACCCGATCGATGGCCTCGTGGCGCACGTTGATCTGACAAACCGTAAAGTTTTAAAACTAGTCGACACGGGTTACACTCACATTCCGATGGAGTCGGGCGACTACCTCGACCCCAAGATCACCGGGCCCATGCGTACGGACATGAAGCCACTGCACATCAAGCAACCGGAAGGCGCAAGCTTTACCGTCAAGGACAACATCGTGTCGTGGCAAAACTGGGAGATTCGCGTCGGCTTCAACGGCCGTGAAGGCCTCACCCTGCACGATATCTCGTTCAACGACCGCGGACGCAAGCGTAAGATCTTGAACCGTGCATCAGTGTCCGAGATGGTGGTGCCGTACGGCGAGCCATCGCCCACACACGACTGGCAGAACTACTTCGATGCAGGCGAGTACCAGTTCGGTCGCCTCGCGAACTCGCTTGTTCTGGGTTGTGACTGCCTCGGTAAGATCCAGTACTTGGACGCGACAGTCGTCGATGACTTCTGTGAGCCGTTTGTCATCAAGAACGCTATCTGCATGCACGAAGAGGACTTCGGCACTCTCTGGAAACATACTGATGTGCTGGCCTCTCCACCAACAGGAACAGTGCGTCGCCAGCGTCGTTTTGTGGTTTCGTTCTTCGTGACGGTAGGCAACTACGACTACGGCTTCTACTGGTACTTTTACCTGGATGGCAGGATCGAGCTGGAGTGCAAGGCCACAGGCATCGTGTTCACATCGGGCCGTCCAGAGGGCGAATACGAGTACGCTACAGAAATGGCCCCACGTCTCGGCGCTCCGTGCCACCAGCACCTGTTCTCGGCTCGTCTGGACGTAGCCATCGACGGTAACAAGTGCCACGTCGACGAGCTCGAAGCCAAACGCGTGCCGATCGGTCCTGAGAACCCGCATGGAAACGCCTTCCTGCGTACATCGACCCGACTTAAGAATGAGAGCGACGCTCAGCGTGTAGCTGCGATGGACAAGGGTCGGGTGTGGCGTATCGCTTCTAGCGAATCGAAGAACCGCCTTGGCCGCTCTACCGGCTACGCGCTTATGCCGGAAGGTCAGCCGATTCTTCTCGCTGCGGACGGATCGTCCATCTGGAAGCGCGCCAACTTTTCCACCAAGCACCTGTGGGTCACCAAGTACGCGCGCGACGAGCTGTGGGCTGCGGGCTACACGCCCAACCAGCACCCAGGCTTTGCCGGTCTGCCGTGCTACGTGAAGGGCAACCGCCAAGTCGACGGCGAGGACATCGTGGTGTGGCACACGTTCGGCCTCACGCATTTCCCCCGCGTCGAGGACTGGCCCATGATGCCCGTGGACTACGCCGGCTTCAAGATGATCCCGGAAGGTTTCTTCGACCGCAACCCGACGTTAGATGTGCCCGAGGACCCGAACGGCAAGGCCAGCTCTGACCTGCATGGGTGCTGCCACGCAGCCACAGAGCCTGTCGTAGAACCATAGTCGGCGTATAGTTAGCGCAAAATTCACGTACCGGTAGTTTCGAAAATAGTTTACTGCAGTTAACAAAACTTAACGTTAACGTTCAAATGCTGTTTTCCTTGTGGTCAAGGCGTTGCTGGTTGCAGGTCCAGTTGCAAGTTCCGAAACTGTCTGATGCAAATCTGATCCGAAATGGAGGACACAGAGCTTGCGTCGGACGGTTCTCTTCCTGTGGCTGTAGACGTCGGTGAGCGCTCCCCTGATGCGAACTTAGACCCGGACATTAATGACGACATCTCAGACAATACTCTAGATGCATCAACTGATGCCGAGGCCTCTCCTACGCCACAGCAGCAGCCGAATTGCGACTTGACCGAGACAACTGATGCTGCGGCCTTATTAGCCGCCGCTGCAAGCGCGCCGGACCTGCGCCGCTCCTCGTCTTCCAGCAGTACGATTATCTCTCGTGGGCTAAGCCTTGGACTTAGCCCAGGCATCGGACGGCGCAGCAGAAGCCGCAGTGGTGGTGACGATAGCGACCGCGCGTCCTCGGAGCTAGTGCTGCAGCTCCAGAAGCTCTGCAGACGCCAGAGACAACGTTCCGAGGAGCGCTCTTTCGTGCGAGGAGTGGAACGCATACTGACGCTGCTGCGAGCGCAGGGGTCGTCTTCCACAGACACAGGAGTGACGTCCGCCACATTTCCCGGTCCTGGATTCTCGCTGATGGACGGGGAGGCTCTAGGCAGTGTACAGGAGGAACACGAAGTTTTTGGAGAGGAAAGACGTAGCTCTGTCGCGAGCAGCAGCTCCACTTTCAGTAGTTTTAGCTCTATGAGCTCCAGTGACAGGATGCAGACGTCGAAAGTGACCCTGACGCTCGCGGAGATCGACGCGTTGCTGGATTGCATAGCAGACCTATTCGACCACCGCAATCCAAGCGTCCGTGCGTTGGCATTTGAAGTGGTGCAGCTGTGCTTGCTGCGCTTTGGAGAAAGACTGACGCCCGCGCTGAGGAGGAAGATATATCTTCGACTGGAGACACACCCGCCTGGAGACTTTTTGCTGCAGCAGAAGGCTCTTCGGGCGCTGACGCAGGATGGGCGTCATTTGGAGCCGTTCCGTGTCGAGCTTGGTTGGTTCTTGTTGCGGTTATTGGAACAATCGGACGCTCAGCGTGACCTGCTGGGACTCATTCAGAGTATTTTGCGGCGCAGTCCGCGAGCACTGGACCGTGACAAAGTGATCGCTATTGTGTCAGTTATCAGTGCGCGGTGTGATATGGCGTGGAGTCGCAATGATTTGGACGCGTGCCGCAGGTTTGTCGCTTTTTTTCATGTGCTGGCTGCACATGATTTAGCTTTTGCGGCTAGTACTCCGGCGTGTCTTCGGTCACTCTGCTGCCTTGTGAATGCTGACGGACATGGAACGTGGTCGGTCATGAAGCTGTTACTGAATGGAAGCTCAGGTTTCCTAGTACTCCGTGGTCTACTTCAGTTGCTAGAGCACCCAACAGGAGCTAATTCTGCGTGGGTTCTTCGAGGCGCTGTATTTTTTGTGGGAATGTCTTGCTGGGGCTCTCAACGCGTGGCTAAGTTTGACGACATTGCTTGGGCTCCTATCTTATTGGCACTTGAGCAAGCTCTACAATGTTGCCGCGGAGTGGTCATCTTCGAGGTCATCTTGTCGATTCAGCGCCTGATTAAGAAGTTCGGTGCAGCTCACCCACCATCCAATAGTGCTACGGATGGGTCAACCAAGTCGTTATCAGCAGACAATATCCTCGAGACAAATACAGCGAGTGGTACCAGCACATCGAGCTCGAATAGTAACCGAGAAAAGCGACGCCTGGTCATGGAATGGGACGTCATTTTACGTATGCTGCAAGCTCTGAGGCCGTGGGTATCTATGACTGATGAAAGTGAAATTGAAGAAACTCCTCAGCGAGCTAACGACGCAGAGCCTCGAAGTTCAGACACAAAAGTGCATCGTGTGGCAGCTATTCACCCAGAAAACGAGGTGGCTGACCAGCCACAACACCAACTTTCAGTGTCAATCCAACAAACGAGAATTCCACGCGAGCTTCTTGATACTCTGCAAGCCGTGGAAGATCTTGTAGAGCAGAAGCAATTCGCTGGAGATGTGGGCGAATTTCTTAACATTCTGGAAGACTATTTGCCACATCTCAGTGAGAACTCGATGCTGTTTTTGCTGCGACAACGAGCTGAAGCTGCCCATCCTGGATACCACCTGGACTGGTTGCCAACTTTGTCGGCTGCAATGCGAATCTTTTTCTCGTGCGTTAGGCCTGATGGTGATTCACTTCCTATACCAAGTACAGTACGGTTGGAGGCTCTTGAGGTATTACGTGCCAATCTGTGGACAAGTCGCAATGTCTGCGAAGACCGCGTGATTGAAGAAGTAATGATCCCGACGCTTGGACGGGTATACGAAGACACCGACCCGGAGGTGCGCCGGCGTGCTCTTGGCTTTATAATTGAAGTTGCACGGCAGTTAGAAAGTGTGAAGTTTGACTCCATGCTGGACATCTTGGCCAGTTCGTTGACACTATCAAGTTACGAAGACGCTCAGCTCGTGGCTGCTTCAGGCATTGTTGCTCTTTTCTCGTCAGCATTCGACCATTTGCCACCAGCCCGGGCTGTGCGCATGTATGATCTACTTGCCACGACAGTCGAAACTCACCGAAGTCGAACTGTTCGACATGTTGCGCTTTCATGTCTGCTGCACGTGTGTGAAGCCCGCGCGACGGATGGGAAACTCCAGTGGAAGGAAGAGCAACATGTGCGTACCTCGCGGTTCTTGTTTGTTTCTCGGCGTGCTGCTCGGATCAGTGCGACTGGCGTACATTTGACCGCTGCCTGTGTGCCAGTCGCTCGTGCACTACGTGCTCTACTAACGTTAGTGAGCGCTGAACCCGACGCAGAACTGTTTCGTATGGCTGTAAAAGGTATTACGGTTATGCTGGAAAACCGTGCCATTCTCGAAGATGTGGATGTCGGCGAAGTTTCAGTGAAGGTCGTTGCTAGTATCGATTACCGAGCCTTTGGTCGAGCCGCCATTCCCGACGAGGTCGAGAAACTTCTTCATGAGCAAACATCTAGTGAAGCAAACGAGTCAGCGCTAATTCCTCAAGAACAAAAGGCACAAGACGAATGGAAACGTGTCGGACGCTCGATCCATCTGACAGATGCGGAGCTTGTTCGCTCAATTCACGCTTCAACAAGGTCCATGAGTACAGGAGCGAGTGCGAATCCAGAAGTGTCATTTTGTGCAAGTGTCCAGGCAACAGCTGCCTTACTTGCCAAAACACGGTTCCTTGCAATGGGAATCGAATTGTTGCAGCTTCTTGTTAGCTACGAAGCCGATCTGCACGATAACGCTGTGCAAGAACTCACTCGATGCTTGATTGGGACAATGAAGCTACGATTGGCTGTTGCAGAGAAGGACCTGTTCGCTAGCGGAGCTTCTGTTGATGATTCAACCTTATCTTCGTCAGCGTCTTCGCCAAATATTCTCTATCACGAAGAAGAAGCGTCCCAGCTCAATGCAACCGACGCGTACTCCTCTGGCACACCCCTCGGTTTTACATCTCGAGTATTGTCACGGTTCGGAACGTCTGCTTCCCATGGCAATCTCTTCCATGCACTCTCTGGATCTGTGAGCAAGTCTTCGTTAGGGGCAGCATCTACGCGCACTACAACAGGCCGTCCAACACGAAAAGACAGAGCCCGGTTGCAAGGTTTCCTGCGCCAACTCTTTGAATCAGAGTTTAAACTCCTGCACACAACGACAACCGCCTTGAGTCTGTTAGCGCTGCTTGCGCCGGCGTCCGTGCTGATGCAGCTTGACGAAATTCTTCAAAGTTTACGTGCGTGTGTCACGACAGTTGATGGCGATTTTCGACCGGATGCATTCGTAGCTGTGCTGGAGCTATTAGGCACTATAGCGCCCAAACTGAGTGGGATACCAGAAGAAATCGCGCTGCCTGCTCGAAAGTCAATGGTGGAGGCATTTTTGCTCGGATTCGAGTACGCAAAGTCAAAGCAGCTCGCGTACCTTGCTTTTCGTCTTCTGTGCCAAGTCGTTCATCAGAGTGACCGCAAGAACAGAATGGCACTTGCGGCCTTGGCGATGCCAACACTACAGCAGTGTACGCGCCGAGCCAATAGTCTTCTTGCAGAGGCGGCTGTTGATTTCTTGATGTGCTACGCGTACTCCCAGTCAGCACTCTTCCCTTCAGCCCTCAGTGGACGACAGCCCAAAAACGAAGTAGGTGAGGCATCAAGTTCAACTGACAATCAAAAATCAAGATCGTGGGTTTACAGAAGGTCACTGCTTACGATCACGACAAACTCACGTGGCGATGCGTCTCTTGTGATCCGAAGAGCGAATTGCTCAAGCCGATGGGAGTTAGATGCGTGTCACGATCTTTCGATGAACTCAGCAGCTTCCCCTCTGCTTTTCTGTCCTCCTCAACATGATGCGTGTCGTGAGTCTTCCGGAACTTTCAGTCGCACACAATCCAACGGACATATCCAGCAACCGACAGATATGCCTGGAGCTTCAAGTGCTCTCGCTCCGAAACGATCGCTGCCAGCAGAGTTGAGACCGTCTTATCCGAGTCAGTCAACTTTGTCGAAGCAGGTAAGGTCTGAAGAGAGGAGCGGTAGATCTCGTGATGGAAGCGGCATGAAGACCTATCGGGATGCGGTGGTTGACGACAAGGCACGCTCTTTTCAACACTCGCCTGCTGCCACGGCACTACCACCGTTACCGGCCTATGATGGAATTGGTGGATCTCCATCATATTATTGTGATAACGCACAAAGTAAGGTGACGAGAGACATTATTTCTATCAAAGTGGTTGGTCTAACTTTTAAGTGTTGTTTGTAGTGCGTCTCCAATCCTCACAAGCTGTACCTCGCTCCGTTTCGAGAAATGCGAGGAAGCATTCCAGACAAGCAGAAGGAGACGATGGACAAGAAGGGTTACCAGGCAAACCAGTTATCTGTGCTATTCACGAAGACATTGAAGACATTGGTGACAGCACAGAAGCTCAGACAGGACTTACCGACAATGGCCACGACAAAACTGGGGATGAAATGGATGAATTCTCGCTCAATGACACTACGGATCAACCACCGAGTCTTCCAGCCCGAACACCAAGGGTACTCCACTTCTCAGATAATAGTACGTCGTCTACTTCCATTGGACCAGCGGCAGGGGCCATGCACTCCTCGTCAATACTGTCCGATGGCGACCATCAGTACGATCCGATGTATTTGATGATGCAGCTATTCGACATCACAGTGGAAAATCGTCCACAGCTGCTAAGTGACGGGCCTTCATTAAAGCTAGCGCTTAACGTGCTAGACCGTACCCCGGAGTATGAAACGCACAAGATTGGCTTGCTATACGTTCGAGACGAGAAACAATCTTCCGAGGCTGCTATCCTGGGAAACGCAGGTGGATCGCTACGCTACTTGCGCTTTCTACGTGGTCTTGGCACCTTTACGAAGCTGGAGGGGCTACCGGGGTATTCAGGAGGGCTTGACACAACAAATAACAGTGATGGTAAATTCGGTCTCATCTACAAGGACGAATGTTCTCAGGTACGCGCTTGGTTGCCGAATTGTATTCGCGAAAACAAAAAGACTCATTGCGGCTTTTGTGCTCAATTTACAGGTTATGTTTCACGTGGCCACGATGATGATTCCTGAACGCAGTCATTCTGATGGCAGCTCCGCGGCAGACAATTTTGCATCCATGAAGAAGAAACGCCACATTGGGAACGATTTTGTGCACGTCGTGTTTAAGGTATAGTGCGAGTACGAGCAGAGTGATGGGGGCTGTTGGAGCTCGGTACTGACGATGCCTTGCCTTTTGTTGCAGGAATATGACGAGGACTACGACCTGCAGACTCTTTCCGGCCAGTTCAACGATGTGCACATTATTATCCAACCGCTAAATGACAATGAGTACCGGACGGAAGTACATGTGAAGGCAGGAATCCCACCGTTCGGACCGCTTTTCGGCAAGCAAATCATCTCCAGCTCCATCATCTCGGAAAGCGTCAGGATCACATGTCTGAACGCGAATCTGGCCTGTCAGGTTTTCCACCAGGAGCTTGTGGGCTTTTCCTTGAATTGTGAGGAGCGACTGAAGCAAATCAAGCAGTTGGGGCTTCGTCTTGCTACTGCAGACGAATGGAAACTTGACGATTGAAATGTAGCCATGTCTGTACCACGTCACAGATTTTGGGTTTCGTATCCAAAAATGAAGAGACGCGAATCAATTTCGCTCCAGCATTGAACGATGCGACGCCAAGATGATGCTCGGGCCTTGGTGCATTCATCTCCTCCCGTTACCTCATGGCTGACGTTCCTCTTGCTGTGCATCGTCTCGTGCACGGCATTGGAAGTTCTGCTCGAGGTTCAACTGCCTCTGGATCCGCCACCAGAGCACAGACAATTCCTGTTACTCTCAGGCCAAGAACCAGTGGACATTTTAGAAGCTTTTCGCGTACGTCACAGCCAGACACTCAACTGGAGGCACAATATGCTGGTGCAGATCTGCCAGAGACCTCGAGTGGTCTGTCGTCGTGAAGTTCCGATGATTTACTCGACCCAGATCCGATCTCCAGAAGGCGGAGTCTTGGGAAAGCTTGAAATACTGGAGGGCGTGGAACCAGCCGATGCAGTGCTTGGGTTTGCGTTGCTACATGACATCGGCAGAGAAAGCAGAGCAATAATACTCAATGCAGTCTGTGAAGTGCCTCACGTAGAGTGTACAAGGCGCAGCGCTTTAATGCACTCGAAGGGTATTACGGGAGATCGAGGGGTACAAATAGGCACACTTGAGATCTATGATGACGTGGAGCCCGTGGATCAGATCTACAAATTTGTGAAAGACCACAAGTTACCGATGTTTGCGATGGAACAATTGCTTAATGTGGTATGCTCGGCTATTGGCGACACTCAATGTACGCAGAAAGTTCCCTTAGTGTATTCGCAGCGTGTTGTTGTGAGAGATGACGATACCGGAGAGCCACGACAGCTTGGAATGCTTCAAATTCCGTTAGGCGAAGAGCCAGCAGATGTAGTGCACAACTTTGGCTTGCACTACGGATTGACGAAATCGTTCCGGCAAGACTTAGTGAGGAAGGTGTGTGGGGACAAGTTTGTCGCTTGCAAGCGCTTAAAGCCAATTGTCTTTGCTTCCCCTGTGGAAGTAGAGAATGGGACGACGGTGGGTGTGCTATCGATCCGAGAAGACGAAGAACTGGCCGATGCTGTGCGCAGGTTTTCGAGACAAGTGAACATCACTCGCGACTTGCAGATTTCGTTGTTCCAGGCGCTGTGTGGGACGAGAGAAGGGATTCTTTGCACTCGCGGCCAGGCACTTCTGCGATCGGTCCCAGTCGGTGACAACAGTGGGCAGATTTTAGGCTACGTCGACGTCTTCGATGGCCAAGAGCCTGCCGATGTCGTATACCAATTTGCCGAGAAGCACAATCTGGCACCTGGGGATCGAGAAGTTTTGCTGGACAGTTTGTGTAATTCCTCCATATCAACATCCGAGCAGGCAGAAGGCGATGAGGACGAAAAGGAACCACTTACGTGCTCTCGTTACGCTCCAGTTGTGTTCCAAGTGCCGGTGGCTGCTCAAAACGGATCCAGTCTTGGGATTCTAGAAGTTCTTGAGAATGAAGAGCCTGCAGATGCCGTTGCAAGATTTGGGAATAAACACGAGTTGAATCCGGAAGAGAAGAAGAATATCGTTACTGGTGTGTGCCAGGCTAGTGGGCTCGAGTGCACACGAGACGTTGGAATTCTTTACGAGGCAGTCTACACGCTACCTGATGGCCAACGAGAGCGATTGCCGTTCTACGATGGTCAGGATTCCACCGACGTAATTTACGAGTATGGGCTCATGCGTAATTTAACCCTGCGCCAACGACAGAAGTTCCTCATAGAAGTGTGCAATGAGCCTCGCAAGCGTCCGAATTGCACGCGTGCCGAGCCAATGCTGATGAATATCCCTGTGTGGGAATCAGCCAGCACAAAACTCGGAGACGTCCAGATCTTAGAGGGACAAGAACCAGTCGACGTCGTGTACGCGTTCATGGAAAAACACGACTTGTTCCAGACCGCACCTCTCAATACAACGCTACTGGAGATCGTGTGCAACAATACTCGAGTTGAATGCAATCGCATGCAGCCACGACGTACGTTGTTTTCCGTCCAAGCAGCATACGCTGGGCTATCGCACACACTGGAATACGTACGTCCTGAGTCGGACTGGATCTGCGAAACGGAGTCGTACGGTGGCCAACGCTGCATTCACTACGTGGAAATCCTCGCAAAGAAGTTTTGCGCACGACATATGTACGACTGGGCTGGCTGTGAGGCGCGGATACTGGACGCATTGCGACAACAGCTCGAGTTCTACGAGGTGCGAATGTGGAAAGCCAAGGACATGTATGCCAAACTGGGATTGGTGAAGACGGCGAGTCGTGAGCAGATCGATGCAGCCTACAACACGTTGGTGAAGCGCTTTAACAACGAAACGGAGCCGTACAAATACGAGAAGCTAAAGGAAGCGTATCGAGTGCTGAGCGATCCGGAGGAGAAGTATTACTACGACTTGCCATGCGTCAAACTCTTTGGTTGTTTGTGCGGCAAACGTCAGAAAGATGGCGGTATCACTTTCACCCCAGACTAAAACTACAATTGAAATTGTCTTTTGCGATCTTCTCGTACGTGTGCTACGTGTATTGACAATTGAAAGGTCACACATGAAAGCGATGAGGGCCGCACATATCCGACGGATCCCATTCCGAAATGCCGCCAAATCACTCGTGGCATTGAAGTGAGACTGCGGAATATGAGCGACGCTGCAGCACATGAGCTCTCAACGTCTAAGCTACTTGTTGGGGTCTCTAGCGGAGTGTCGCTGCTGGGAGCGCTGGTGATGATAGCGCACTATCTGGTATTTCAAGAATCCCGAAGATGTGGACGACGATTGCTGTTCTGCTTGCATCTAGCGGACGCAGGGACTGCGTGTGCGTGGCTTCTAGTGTTTTACCTACCGAATCCAGAACAAGATGAAGAAGCATCGTCTGGTTTTCAAACATCTAGGATATGCACTACTCAGGTTTGTAAAATATTGTTTCTTTGTTTTAGTAAAACTGAGATTTACTCACTCTTCTTTTGTTTTGCTATTTGCAGGGCTATTCATTGGTATTTTTCCAGTTGGCGTCGTGCTTCTGGACTGGGTGTTTTGCGTTCCACCTTTTCCAGCTATTGCCACGGAGGTGTAAAGCCCCAGAACTGTACGAGAACCGCTATCACCTGGTGGCGTGGGGGATACCCGTCGCGGTAACATGCGTCTGCAGTTCTGCTGCTATTGTATTGCTACTAATTATTTCTTTCAATCAAGACTGTGGCTCATTTATACATGCAGTCCTGGTCTGGAACAGATCTTGTTGGCGAAAGCGGACGACCCTGGTGCTGGATACGCTCGTGGAGTGACAATCAGTGGAGCGAACAAGCGTTCTACGTCCAGCTTGTTATTTTCTACGCGCCGGTGGTACTTATCTTCTTGCACAACCTCGTGACCTACGTGATGTTGCTGTATTTAATGGCGAGTGGCTTTTGTAATTATGTTTCGATCGTTGCGCACTAACCTGTCATTGATGAATGCTGGGTAGACCGACAGCGTATCCACCAGCATGGAGACTCGCATCCACTATCGCCTTCTCTTGTACAGCTGGGCATTCTTCCTTCCGAACGTGTGGATCGTTTTCGCTTTCGCATATCAAGCAGTGACTCCGAATCATGAGCTCAGCTCTTCAATTCTGTATTGCATCAGCTTCTTCACCCCGTTCCAGGTACGTGTCTTAATGTTTTCAACGAAAACGTGTACAACTTGTACAGTACAAGACTTACCCTTTGTCTACTAGGGAGCGTTGAATGCAGTCGCCTATGGAATGAACCACAAGGTTAGTACTAACTCTAGGTCTCTTAAATCCTATGCAACCTAAATGCTGGCCTGTTCATCACAGTTCAAAGAGCGAATTCTACGAAAATGTTGTTGTGGGCGATTTTGGAAGGGTACGTTTTCCACATCCCATAATAATTAGTGCAACAATAATTGTTTGCGCCACAATTATTTCCAATGGACACGGAGTGCGGCGCGTTGGTGGTGTCATTTCTGTCTTTGCGAGAGCGTCACAAGCTCCGCGCTGTAAGTCGCCGATGGCTATTCACGTGCATTTGGCTGCAGTTCAGCGGCACTGACGAGGGCGACGTGCAGCCTAGAAAATCGGTCTGGAACCTCCGCAGTCGCGCATTCCGTCACGACTGGGCCACCTTCATGCGCAGCGAGTGCCATTCGTTCCTGCCACGTCTATTGGAGCGTCTACCTGCTGTTGCAATGGCAGAGACCATGGAGCTCAAGAAGGGGTTATGTCTGTCCACCAACACGGGAAAGAGACCTTCGTTCGAGAATACCCACGCTCGCAGTGGCTACATCCAGCAGAAAATCAACCGCTGCGGAAACCTGCCCAACTTGCTGTTGTCGGAAGAGCTGAGCGAGCTGCGATCGGAATTGTTTAGAGCCAAGCAGCCCACGTGCTGGAACATGGCGTTGTATGGAGGAGGCCCGGGGTATGACGCTATCGGACTCGTCTTTATGCGCGAGTATGTTCGCGCTTGGGACGTGAAATTTCACACTACCGTGTACGACAACGAGCCTGGTTGGAAATGCGCGATCGATGCAGCGGAACAGACTCTGGAACATCTCGGACAGCAAAGCGCATCGTTGAGCTTTCGTCACTGTGATATTACGCTCGATCTGCACACTGAGGAGAACGAACACGTGCGTCAGACACTGTCAACGACCCAGTTGCATGTGTTCTCGTTCGTGTGCGTGGAGAACTTCTGTCTCTTGCTCGCCAGCGACTACGTGTTCCTACGCTCGCTGCTTGAGCAGTGCAGTGCCGGCAGTTACTTCATTTTTACAGACTCGACTCATCGACTGTGGCCAGCCATCTTTGACGTAGCCAACGCCACTGCACCCGGTAGATTCCGTGTATGGACGCCATTTGCACGTAGTTGCCACTACGCACTCGTCCTGCAAAAGCTGCCAGACTACTCGAAACCAGCATCCACGTACCCGTTCTACGATCAAGCGATGGCTAAACTCGAGGATTTCCGACAACATCAGCAACAACATCTCGAGACGATAGATCTACAACAACCAAAGCCATACAGAGAAGTTGGGGGAGACGAGGATACTGGGATTGCCCTTCTGCTAGGGTAGCCATGTTTAATCCACACCAACTATACACCATTTTGTACCGCAAGCATCTCTACAAACCCTACACTTGTTCTTCCCAACAGCTCCTGTTCGACTGGACGACCACCCGTGCCACCAGATAACTCCCCCGCTGACCTCTAGCAATGACCGAAGTGACGGTGTCTCGCCGCGACTCGGCGGCGTCCGCGCCGATGTCTCCCGACGAGTTACTACGGAGTCTTCTGACCGAAGAGACCGTGACGGTGTCGGCTTCCTTGGTCTCGGCGCTGAGCAAGGACGCGACGCTCGCGCAGTTCATCGGCTTCATCGCGCGCGTGCCAGACTCAAACGCCACGTTGCCCGACGGTCCTGACGCCAGTAAAGTCGCCACAGCCGAGGACGCCTCGTTGCGCCGTGAAGCCGAAGCCGCGGATAATGTGACACCCGAGCTGCTGACGTCCTATCGCGCTACGATGCTGCTGACGAACGACGACACGGCGGACGCGCTGCTCACGTTCCTCGGGGACAAGAGCAAACTGCTCACGCGCTGTCTGTTCCCCGTGTTCCAGAGCAACGCCAAGGGGAATTTGCGTCACGCCTGCCGCGTCATCGATCACTTGCTGCGCTTTTATCTGGATGATGTGTACGACGTACTGGGCAAGGACGCCGCTACCGTGCAGAGATACATGGGCGCTATGCTGCCGTACCTGGAGCACGCACCCGTGGCTGAGCTGTTCCTGACGATGATCTGCAAGCCTCACAGCGCTGCGGTTATGAGGTTGTACCCCTCCACGCCACCCAAGAAGTGGGCGTTCTTCAGTGCGCTGGCAGAGTGGAAAGTGTTGCTTGTGCTTGCTAATCATGTGTGCAGTACCGAGTATGGAGAGACCCACACTATCGGAGCTGCTGACGTGTTTGTCGAACTGCTGGACCGCCTTGCAGCCGATGAGAATGGACAATTGTTGCTGCAACCAGCTGCATACTGCCCTGAATTGTTGGAGGGACTAATCCAGGCCGCTGTCGAGCCTGAGAACAACAAAAGTCAAGCACCGCAGAGAACAGTGGGGCAACGCACAGCTGCGATGAAATGCGTCTTCCGTTTACTGCAGAAAAGCGTACTGGAGAAGGTTCAAGGTCCACCTACAAGTCCGTACCAGTCATTCGGAGCTACAATTGTGAATCTTGTGCCTAACCAGTTGGGTCCGCTGCGTGAGAAAATCTATGAACTGGTGGAACAGCATCTCGGCGAGATTTTGAAGTACCTGATTCAGAAGTACGTGAGCCAGCAGAACATTGAGATGCCCGATGAGGAATCTGGAAAGCCACTGCCTGAAGGTGCTGTTCGTCATACGGCCTATGTGGTGAAGGTTCCGTTCACAGAGTTGCGTCTCACACTCGTGGAGGCCTTGGTGGAGGTCATGGCGCACAACCCCCGTTTGATGAGCGAACACTTCGACGCAAATGTCTGGCGTGTGCTGGTCACGTGGTTCTTTGAGTATTCCCACAACAACCTGTACCACGCCGCTTTCTACCAGCTTGTGTTCATTGCCTTGCGTACAGACAATCAGCAAGCTCTGGAGGTGCTTGTGAAGAAGCTCAAGTTGGTAACGCTGCTGATTGAGCATTACCGTGCCGACGGCGACACTACCAGCAACAAGGGCTACATCTTGCAGATTTGCAACGCTATTCGACTGCAGGCAGCTTCGCAGTCCCCTGAGGCATTCTTGCGGAACTTCCTTCAGTCGCACACGACGTGGCGTGGGTTCGAACAGGAGCTGCGTGATCAGACCAGTCTACTGTGCGTGAATGGTCTGGGCTTTACGGTGCCCCAGCCTATTCGTCCTGGTTATCAGAAGGACTCGTGGCAGATGTTGAGTGAAGAGCAAGCAGGCATCGACCATGGATCGGAATTTGCGCGTTCTCTAGGTTTCGTAGACGACGTCGCATGGCCGGAGGACGACGCCACCGATGACAACAAGAAGCGAAAGAAAAAGAAAAAAGGAAAGCGGAATTCCCACCACCCGAACGGCAACAGCCACGACGTGGATGATGCGGATAGCACCGATGATGAGTTCACCGTTAAACCGGAGGATGCTGCAGCAGCAGCTTTAATTGCAGCAGAGGAGGCTGAACTTGCTGTGAACGGGTCAATAGGCAAGATGCCAAACGGAGCAAGTACCCCCAAGAAGAAGAAGAAAACTAAAAAGAAACACAACAAGAAATAGAGGTCCGCTCCGTTACTAACTGCAATGGGGTTTGTTTTGCCTTGTAGTGTTGTCACGTGTAACATGGTTAGCTTGTGGCAGTCTTCACCAACTGTACCTTGCACAATAAGCGGCCCTTGACCGGGAAGACAGTCGAAAGCTCGTAAGTTAAATCGAACGGGTCGTCCACGGTCTTGATATCGAAGCGACTGAAAAGCACAGCAGCAACCATGCGTAGTTCCAACATTGCAAAACGCATGCCAATGCATTGACGAGGTCCAGCAAGGAACGTGACGAACTTGAACGGCGAGAACTGGCGCAAATCTCCTGTTTCTGGGTCGATCCATCGCTCAGGTTTGAACTCCGCAGCATCCTCTCCCCAAGTGCTTTTTAGCCGTGCAGAAGCGTAGTGACACACATAAACGACCGAATCTTTCGGGATGAAAGTTCTACAGCTCAAAGTCGTGTCTTGGTTAGGCGAACGTGTGGTCATGCTGGTGTTCAGACGCAAGTTCTCACGCATGGCTGCTTCGAGGTACGGGAGCCGAGCCAACTGCTCCATCGACGGCGCATCGATCTCACCAGTTAGTAGCTCAGGGAGTTGCTCGCGGATTTCTTCGCGAATTTTGCGTAGAACCTCGGGGTATCGGTTCATCATAACCACAAACCAGGACAACACGAAAGACGAGGTGTCTTTGCCAGCGAAGAAGAAGTTCACGACCATATCTTGCAGTTGCTGCGGGTCTGTTAGCCCAGACTGCATGAAAAAGGTCAGCAGGTTGTCTGTCTTGGTCTTTGGGTCTTCCAGCACAGGATCATCAACAGTTGTCACAGAGTTTGCTTCTCTTGTGGCAAGTGACTTCATCACGACTTCATTGACGATAGATGTGATGATCGCCATGTTCTTCTTTCCTTCCCGCTCTTCAGCCACATTCAGCCATCGCTTTAGTCGCCAGAGGAACATTGGCTGTTGACAACGGAGCTGCAGGAGACGTGACATGTCATCGATAGCTTGGATAAACGGATGTTCTTGTTCCAAGTCCACTTTGCTTGCGTCCAGTCCATGCAGCTCCACGCCAAAGCCGATCTTGGTAAACACGTCGCTCGTGAACTTGGAAATGAGAGATTTCATGCTCACAGTCTTTCCCTCTTGCGCACAGAGATCCAGAAGCTCACGCAGCTTGACACACTTGTCGCGCACCTCGTCCGACATGACGCCGCGCATCATTCGATTCGAGAAAAGGTGACTCGCCGACTTGCGTTGTTGGCTCCACTTGTGGCCATCGACAGCGATAATACCTTCTCCCAAGAAGTCTTTAAAGATGTAAGACATGGTGGCGCCGCGCTCGAAGATATGACGTTGAGTCTTGAACAAGTCTTCGTAGCTCTGCGGAGACGAAATCACAAACATTGGTGGCTGTCCGATGATGCTCATGAGCCATGGCTTTCCACCTGCGAGGGTACTTTGGTCGGCCATCCAGTCTACAAAACGCTCCTTCTGAGAGAACATGGCGTCCAGTGTGTTGCCCAGCAGAGGCAACGTTGACTGAGGACGATGAATCCGCCGGAAGCTTTCATCAGCTGCCTTTTGCGTAGGAGAACGCAGCGTATGCTTCAACGCCCTCCAACCCAGCAACACCACGACAAACGCCGTCCCAGCAAGCACAGCTTTCTGGTGGTTCGCGTGCCTTTCAAGCCCCCACATCTTAGTGAGCCCTTGAGTTCGGAAAATGAGAGGCAGGGGTTCCACTTTAGAGTCTGGCTCCTCTCCATGAGTGTGGTCTCAGATCAAGCATACAAAAACTGAATGAATTACAAGAGTCTTGGCGAGTCTTGGCTCACCAAGGCTAGTAGCACCAACGAACAATCGAGTGAGAATTAGCTTTCCTCAACGTGACAATGCATTTGGGCCAGCGATAATATACGCTGTTGGCGACACGGTTTCCTGAACGCCGGGTCTGGGAACATCTATCTATCTACGCCCGATTTCCACCTCGAGGGAACTCCGCCTCCCTGTGTAAGATAACAAAACGAGTGAGAAGCAAGCCCAGCCTATTTTTCCATGCCATCGAACTACGCACCAGGGGTTAATACGATTGTCGTCTGAGCCATCATCTTCATCCCACGTAATACGTAGCGCCTCCCACGGCAGCATTCCATGCTCATCAAAGGGTAAGGACCCTGCAGTCACGCCTCCATAGTACTCCCCAGGCTGCCCTTGCGGGTTGCGAAACAGCATTCGAAACTTCTCTCCGCATTGCCACGATCGATTTACTGCCCAGGAATATCGGCTGATATCTACCACGTACTCGGGCAATCGATTTTCGAGGCGCAAGATCGTCACTATGGAACGAGTTGGCAACTCTGCAGTTACGTGCTTTTCAGCCTCGGGCTCGACTTGCTTGTCGAGGGCTTTCTCAGGGGACGACGTGCTTCCTCTCTTGACTGGTGCCAACTCACCCGACGTGTCTTCACATGCTCGAATTTCCTTGCTCCACTTCTTTATTTGTCCATCCGCCACGTACACCAAGTTGTGGGCCAACGGTGGTAGTGTTGGGAAACGACCTTCGCAAAAGAGCTGGCAGTTGTCCCGCATAAGCCTCAGGTCAGTCATAAACTCCGCTGAACTGTTGTATTCCAGGTTGCTGGCTTTCGCAGTCATTTTACCGAGATCCATGGGAGTTAAGATGATCTCCTTGTACTGCGGGAACTCCCGATCGGACACAGGCTCCAGAAACGGACCGGCATCGGCCAGCATTTTCAGCTTTGCCAAAATTCGCAAAAATACTCGAGCGAGTCTTTGCTCTCGGGATGGAAGAGGGCACAGAAGGGTTTTGGGCTCACGGATGCATTCGTGCTGCGTCATATCCGGAATCGGCTGTAGTACAGCCAACGCGTATGGGTCGCCGCCGCCATGGTGATAAGATACCTTTTCGACGGTGCAGATTACTGTCGTGTTTCGAACCGGGGTATCGCTCTTCTGTGTGAAACGCTTTCTCTTGGACTTTTCGTCTTCTTTCAAAGCTAGCGAATGACCATCTCCGAAGTAGACAACAACCTTTCCAACCTCAGGAATAAAATTGCGAGTCTCCTTGGGTCGCAACTTGAGCCATTCCAGTCGGTCCAATCGAATGTGCAGATCCATAAAGGCTTCAACGTTGATAAACTCTTCAAGCAGCAAGTGTAGCAGAAACACGAGCTGGGCGTATGTGCAAGAACCCTCCAGTGCCAATCGCCACTCGTGTCGTTTCCGCTGCCAGGATGGGCGAATTGTTTCCACTCCTGAACTCAAAGCTTCCACCGCAGCATTTTCTAGTTCCGCAAACAAAGTCAGTTGATCTTTGAATGACTTCGCATCTTCCACACGAGAACTCCACGTCTGGGCACCTTCCCACGAAGCGGGCAAAGTGTTCGTGTTTTCGAGGTGTTGTTTCAAACACAGCAGCATCTTGCGAGCAATATCACGTGACTTGATAACCCTATCTGCGTCTGTGATGGTCATAACCTCACTCTTGACAGCACCGCCAGGAAGAGGAAACATTTGAAGCTCAATGCCACTCTTTGCGCTCCACACAATCGCCGTAGTGGCACCGTCCTGCTCGAAGCCACTAAGCAACTTGTCCTTTAGTTCCTCCAACTTTGTCAGCAAGTCCAGTTCTCGAACGCCTTTGGGGTTCAGCCACTCCAAGATTTTCGTAAGCTGGTCTTTATGGCTGCAAACCACAAAATCTCCGGAGTCTGCACGCTCAATGAACAATCGTGGCTTCGTATCGTGCTTGAACATGTAATAGGAGTTGTGGTACCTGTCTCTTCCCAAAGGAGACTCGCGAATAACAAGCGAGCTTAACTCGCTCGCCATTTCCTCCGCCTGGGTCTTTTTCTCCTGCTCCACGTTTTTCTCGTCTTCGATCTTTTCTGCCTGCATGTCCTCAAAAAATTTGCCGATGAACTCATGACGTCGCTTAATACCTTCTGAGAAAACGTTGTGTGAATTGGGGTGAATCCCCTGGTTTGCGCAATCCCTTCTAAAGGCGTTCTCCCTTTCGCGACGCATTCGGTCTGCATGTTTCCGTTGCGTATCCAAATCGGCAGCGCGCTTTCTGTAATTCCGGCAAATCAACATCTCTTGCTCCACCTGAGATGCCATATAAGTCCGGATGCTCGACAATGTCAAGAATTCCGAGCAAATCCACGAGAGAGCACCAATCTTGTATGCCGTCGGAAGTTCGTGAAACTCCGATACGTATAATCCATACACAACGTCCGAGTATTGAAATGACGTGAGCTGCTCTGAGGACGGATCTTGAAGCGTTTCCTTTGTTTTCTTGCAACTTTCAATCCGACTTTGATTTGCACGAACCCGCCCAACAACAAACCGCTCGTAGTCCAGTTCGAAAACATCCGACAGCGCCAATGCAGCACGACCGACTTCAGATTCCTCACCATTGTAAAGTATGGCATTATCCCACACCAAACGAATATCCTCAGCGAATTTCTCGTATCCACCGGATCCCTCGTATTTTCCTGAGTCGATTTTCGTTTTGATTGTGCGGAGATCCATCGGGTTCTTGATGGTTTGAGAGTAATCTTCGAGTCCCTTTAAAGACGTGTCAACTGGAGCGTTGAACGGACCAGAATTGTTTTGCATGTATAGCGTTTGTCGAACAATCTCACATCCCACCAACGGCTCCACATGGCCAATAGACGGATCAATCCCCAGGTCTTTTGACATTAACTGGCGGAGAATTTCTTGCCAAGTGACTGCATTCAGCATGTCGCCGTAAGCACGCTCACAAATCCCATAGGTCCGGTCACTGCTTACAAACAGGTCCGACACCTTGCTATTACCTTCCACAACGAGATCATCCAATAGTGACATAAACGATTTTTCCGACAGAATAACTCGTAAGAAGGCAATGAAGATGCGGGCTAAACCAACATCCGTTCCTTCGTCACAGCGAGCGGTGATACACTCCACAAGAGCTTCCAACGAAATCGATTCGAGTCCAACGAAATCCTTGAACGTACAGATTGTTTGCCACGCCATGATAAGTTCTCCCAGCAATGAGCCTTGGACATCTTTCAGACTTGAACAGCTCAATGGCAGGCTGTTTGTGTTAATTTCATCTTCCCCGAGCAGACGCAAATCTTCCACTGGGTACTTCATGTCTTCTTCTTTCTGCTTCCGTTCTTCGTCACGTTCATCCTTCAAACGTTGTCGCTCATCTTCAACCAGTTGCCTCTTCTGTAGGCGCTCATTTTCTCGTTTTACGCGACGAACTTCCCTTTCGGCCATTTCTTTTTGGTGTCGCGCCTGGCGCAGCGTGTAATTTTCGTGCAGACGGTGCAGTTGCTTAAAGAACATCGATTCCAGGTATGTGTCCTTGTCAGGAAATAGATTAGAAATCTGGGCTCGGATGAACGGGTAATTCTTCACAAGAAACCAGGCTGACTACAATGGTACACATTTTCAACAGCATTGATGTTAGGAAATTAATACGAATCCCAATACACACACCATGCCACCGTACCACTCGATATCTCCCTTTGAGAGATAGCTCAATAATCTGTTGAAGAGTCGCCCGATATGACACCTTCTTGTTAATGGGCAGCCACTCCTTGAGAACGTACGCCACTAGGTAGCTCGCCTCAAACAGATGCCGAACGTGCTTGAAAGTCTGACGATACGACAAGTGTGGTAACAATCCAGATAACGGTCCAGCGATCTTGTACCAGGCATGAGGCGTGACAACCCACAACGTAGGGTCCCCCTCTGCGTAGTCGAGACACCAGTCCGTAATTTCCGGAAGAAAAACTCGAGTACGCGCGTAGGTGAGAGGGTGGCGAAATCCGCACTCCATCAAGTTGAGCTCATCAGGGGTGCCCGTCGCCTTAACTTCTACAGCTTGGTCGGTTCGCATTAGTTCGACGACATCAGATGGCAATCCATCATTTCTTGAATCAACTCGGGTACTTGGTCTTCTTTGCACTCTATCTGATGCAGGTCTTTTAGTCTCTGCAGCCGATTGAGGGGCTCCTGTGCTCGTTGCCAGTGGGCGCCGAGCGGCTGAAGTACTAATAGCTCCCTTTCCGCTTTCTGCATCACTGCCCCCAGTCCCGGACGAAGAAAAATTGGCGTTGTCGCTTTCACTTCCACTTGAGCTACTGGTGCCAGAAGAGAGGAGTTCACTTTCATTGTCCGAACCACCGCGGCCCGAACCAATATCTTCATCGTCCGAGGTTAGATCGCTGCCTCCACTATCCGAATCAGACTGTCCGTCCATTTGAGACAGATGATTCTGGTAAGACAACCTCGAGAATTGATACACATTCGAACGCTGAAAAATCCTGCGCTCTTCAATGTGCGAATTTTCGTCGTCGGCCTCTTCTTCGAACTCGCCGTCACCTTGATACATTCTTTCATCTTCTACTTTCGCACGCTTGCTGTCGTTTTCATTGCCAGAGTCCGAAGCTTCAATATTTGCCCGTGACTTTGAAGCTGGTGACTTTGCGGGAGTAGAAGCGGACGAGTTTGCACGTGGGCGCTTTTTGGATCGCGATGGAAACGCTGGAGATGCGAGAACGGGCCTAATCGGGAGAGGACGCTCTGCCAGTGGTAAATGCTCTACAACTGTACCAAACCCCATAATTTTTGGGCGCTGATCCTTCGGACGATCTAAAATCTCAAGGCTGATTGCTTTGCTGTAAGCGTAAAAAAGTAAATAACAAGACGTTAGAATAGTTCTCTTGTAGTCTCCAAAAATATGGGCGAGTTGTCGTACCCATTTTCATCGCAGAAGAAAAACATATCCAAGAGACGCAAAATGTCACCTCCCTGAGCATACGGGTCATTGAAATGCGCCGGGATGTTGGACTCTATCGTTTCTTGAGGACTATCAACAAGTAGAGCAGGGTCCACGAGTGATAGTTCTTTTGCGCCACGAATTTCACCTGCAGGCACAGTTGGCCCCCTCGGAACTAGCTTGGGTAGAATTGGCGGACCAGTCGGAACATTTGGTACGGCAGGCATAGCCCCATTCAGGCCTACCGCGACAGTTGATTGTGCACGACCTGCAGGCTGTCTTTTCTTCGAAGGCCTGGGACCTGAAGTAGACTTGGCCTTTTTTGCTGCAGCAGTTGAGGTTCGTGACCGCTTCGTTGCCGTGACGTTCGTATCTGCCACGTGAAAATTGAGCTTTGATCGATTACCACTCGCCCCGGTAGCGTTCAGTGCTGCTGCACCGCTGTTCTTCGGGATAAACCCTGGCGGAAGCTTCAGCGTAACTTTCAGCGACGACCTTGAATCTGACACCTTCTTTGTAGAGGCTCTCCGTTTTGGCGGCCTCGTTGAAGCAGTTGTCGCATTAATCGAGCCCATACTAGCCGGTGGGGGTGGCGGGGGAGCTGGAATTGTCGGCAACGGCGTCTCTGAGTCCGACATGTCTGACGAATCTGAGCTTGAACTGTCACTAAACGAGCTGTTACTGGACGAACCATCTGGGGCCCCCGGAGGTGGTGATGGAGGTGGAGGAGGTGGAGGGATACTCGGCGGCGCTGCTATTGGCGCCTTCGTTGCCACTTTCTTCTTCCCGTTGTTTTTAGTAGGAGACCGTCTTGGAGCTGCAGGTTTCGTCATGTTCTTCTTTTTCTTCTTGCCCCCGCTGGTGGCACTATTCAAGTCCGAGTCGTCTTCGTAACCCGAGAGCGCAGCATCGATTTTCTTTCCTGTCCGTCCCCTTGGGCCTGTTTTCTTTTTTAACGAAGCTCGTGGAGCGTCCGAGTCCGACTCGGAGTCGGAAGAGGACGAGATAGCCGACGAGCTAGAGGATAAGGCTTCATCCGAGTCTGACGACAGACTGGACGAGCTACTTGAGTCCATATACTTTGCGCTCATCTCCACCGACATGATGTCGGCGAGCGCCATCTTCTCGATGTTTTCTCCCCCGCGGAGGGCACACTTCAGTCTTGTTGCGAGCTCTGTGGACACGCGACGCGCCTGTGTTCACGTGTGGAGAGGTCTTGCGCTGTCTGGTCAGGTAACGAACGCCCCCGAACTTACTCACCGTCGCACCACGTTTAGGCCGGTCCCAGCCTGCTGTGTGCGCGTGCAGCCACGAAATCTTCGCGCAGAGTGATGGTCATGATCGGATTAGGCGGGTACTCAACGTTTATATGACAAAATGTATGTGGGACTGAACCCGTCGCCTTCGCTTGGAGAAACTGAGAATGTTAGCGACTATTTTCAGACGGATTGAAAGCGATCGACTTTGCCATTCAATGTTTAGTGCTGTAGCCGCATGGGGCTTACGCCGCCATTGCTGCTGGTTGTCGTGTGTGTGGGTGTAGACGCCGAGCGCCTCTCCAAGATTTCCTCCCTTGCCCTCTCCAAAATGTGCCGTTTGATGTCCAGGAAGGAGTCGATAATCTCGTCTTGCACGAGCTGCCAGAGAAGATTCAGTCAGTTGTGCAATGCAGCAGTGTAAGTCAAATGAGAGTGCGTACGAGAGGGCAGCTGTGTAGAATGGACATCATGTAGTAGCCAAGGTCGCGCTGCCGCTTGTCAACGAAGTCGGCCGACAGTGATGAACCGATGTACTTCTTGCTGGGCAGGAAGGGGAACAGCGGCGCTCGCGACGGGTACTTCTCACGTAGCTTTCATCAGACATATTCATTGCATGCGTTAATATGCTGCCATATATCACGATAATGCACCGAACGACTCTATCTGCCTCACCAGAATGTCAATCGCACAAAACTCGCGATAGCGGCGAACAACGTCCCAGATCTGCGTAACATTGTCATGCAATTGAGTGGTATGCCAACACTATTGCAGATAAAGCGTGCTCAGCACAAACCTCGGGTGTCCCGTTGCGCTCAATCCAAGAGCAGCGCAAAATGTATTCCTGCAGGCGAGCATTAATATTCTGAAACACTTGCTACAACAGATCAAGCAGCTCATCACCGTGTAAAACTTGCCGCAGTCCAGATCCAGTGACTCCTGGCTACCCATTACTTCCACACGGAAGTCTCCTTGCAAGCTGGCGCTGCTGCTCGGTCGCTGTCGTGGCTGAAGCTGGGGCGAAGAAGACATTCGTGCGTCGTAGGAAGTGAATTTGCTCCTTTAGATTTAATTTTCGACAATTTCAGTTTTCGACCCCTGTTATGTTTTATAATATGTCGATGCATTAAATAAATGAGTTTTGGATTCATTATAGGAATACGGCTTTCGCTGACTCTCAGCACCAACCAAAGCAAACCTTTAGATAACCTTTGGCATGAACATGAAATACATATTCGCAAACATAATTCCTTGAGAGACACGCATGTACGACCAGGATATAAGCACAAGGAAACAGTAATAAGTGATAGCAATTTTCTACAAGTTTTTAGTAATTTTTCAGCTACCTTTCATATTAATAATGTATATTTGAAATATGACTGCTACTTATTACAAAACAAAAGTAGTAGTAAAAGATTATGAATGATATAGTACCTGTTTTGGGCCAAAACACAATTGCGTCTCACATGTACTAAGTACTTAAGTACTATTAATACCAGGTAGTACTTTGAGTCAAAGGACCCAGTGCTGTGTGATACACCTACATGTACCGACCGGCGGAGATGGCTCAGCGAGCGTCGACGGTGGCACTTTACTAAAGTAAGCAAACAGCCGCCAACAACCTTTATAATGCCGTTCATATACTCAGCAACGACAAGTGGCATCACGCGTTTATACATACAACTGCAGTTTACATTTTATCTCTGAAACACAGGATTCCAATTCACGAATCTTCAAAGATATATCAATCGCTAAAGTCTGACTCGTCCTCGTCCGACTCAAAGGCGGCTGCGGTTGCGAGACCAAAAAGAAGCGGTGCAGGCTTTTTTACTGTCTTGATCACGGAAGCGTTGTCAGGGATCTCCATTGTTTGGGTATCTCCCCACGTCACAGACTTTCGACGGGTAGTGCTGGTGCGTGATGACGGGGACAAACGCTCTCCGAACAAGCTTTCTGCTTCGTCGAAGCTGTGCACCGAGGAGACCGGAGAGATCGATGCAGCAGATATTTCAGCCTGCTGTGACTTTTGTATCTTCTCCCCGAATAGGTTTCCAGCTTTACAACCCTCTTCGGTTTTGATGGGGATTTCCGATTCAGCGGATCTCGCCGCAACTGTGGTAGCAGCATTTTTTCGCACGATTGGGGCCGTTGTTGGAGTTCTACTGGAAGTGTTAACAGCAATGTTTAAGAACGGTGGCGGGGCTTCGCCGTGTGTCGTCACTTGAGATTCAGGCATCGGTTCTACCGTCTTGGTTTTTGCCATCACTTCTGTAGAGCCATTGACTTTTTGTTGGACAAATTCAGTCATCAATGCTGGTACAACCGTAAGAGCGGGAGGTTGAATAACTGGAGAAGCAGTTTTGGGGAAGGCAGTGTCAAGATGAACAGGATCACTGACAGCATGGCCACTTGTCGGGTAAGCCACGTCGTTTGCCAGGAGAGTCGTTTTTGTACTACCGGTAGCGACGGAAGATACTTCAGTCGAGGTCCCATCGCAGGCTGCAACAGTTGCGGGTATCACCTCGTTATCAGGATTTGCATTAACGGTGGCGATCTTTTTCGAGCTCAATAGCTGTAATCTCTGGAGTTCACGTTTCATCTCATCTTGGTTTCGTAGCAAATAGTTTTTGGCTGTGAGGAGTAGATCTTTGCTTTTTAGCAAGTTCGGCTGGATGCTAAGCAAGCAAGGTACCAGTTGCAAAGCACGAATAGACCCGAAGTCCTTGATAAGCGTATCCAAGTAAGCACTTGGGTCCATGAAATCGGTCCCAAATAGTCGTGAGTTCACCTTGAATTCCTCCAATCGCACCTTGTCTTTCTTGAGCAGCTTACGCACCACCTTCTTGATGTTCTTCTCCATCTCAATTGCAGTCCTGTCGTAAACGCGGATAATCTCGTCGGGAAGCCTCGGGACAGATTCGATGGGAAGAAGAAGGCGAAATGGATCGATCTCACTGTGATCGGACGCGCCATTAGCTATTTGCTGGAGTGGAGACGAGATCGTTGCATTTTCGCATGGAGGAGGTGCTTGAGCCACTTTACACGGTGGGGGTACAACGGAATTAACTCGGAAAGGCGACGCCGTGCTTATAATTCGCTCGGAAGGAGTAGCTCCGGCTAATTCCACTTCCATCTTTTTCACCACAACGCGAACTGGAGACGAGGGCTCTGGTTCATAGTTTACTGCGATACTTTCTTCCAGCTTTCGATCGCTCTCGGAGTCCAATGTACTGCACGATGAGGCCGATAAATCGGATGTTGTAGAGTGCTGCTTCTCACTGGGGAATGCAAAACGGTGACGGATAGGGGGAGGTTGTGGGGGCGATACAGCAGAAGTCTTCTTGGCCTCAAACACAGCGCGCGCCGACTGGAAGGCAGATACTGAGCTGTTTTCTTTGACCGCAGGCTGGGGCACCGCCTTCGATGTTACTGACACGACCCCTGGAGCTTGAAGCGGGGCCTGAGCTTTTACTGGCGGCCATCGCTTTACCGGGGAGAGCGCATCCTTAGGAGCAGGGGGTGCTGTCGCGACATTTCTGGCCCAACGCAGCGCCACATTAGGCCGGACAGGGGAGAGAGTGTCGCTGCCAAGACGACCAGGGGGGAGCGGCCGGGATGCCATGCTCGCGGAAGTGGGGCTCTGCGTGCTGTCTTCTACCGATTGTGCTCTTAGCGCAGAATGGCGCACCGCGCGGCGTAACCGTTTGGCGTAACGGTTTTCGAGGAAATCAGCCAATCGTGCTTCATCTTATGTACCATGACGCTGGTACAATTTTAGGTAACGGAGACCTTGATCGCATGTCAACACGATAGAACCACAGTACATGTGCATGCCCGCTTCACTCGTAAAAGTGCGAACATTGCTCCTTCGGCCGAAGCGATTGCCTTCAAGGCCAGGTTGAAGGCAATCATCTGATGAAACCTCAAAGAAAAGGGCGACGCTCGTGGCAAGGGATAATTTGTCGGGATTGGCGTCAGCCAACTTTGTAAATTCAGGCGAGCAGTGCTCAGAGCATTGCCTGCAACTCCAGCAACTCTAATCATTCGGATTGATGCAGCCATTTTTAAGCTGTCAGCATTGACGGCCAGTCAATTTGACAGTGTCAAGGCGAGGAAAACATCAGTTGGTAGCTGTCCACGAGTTCGCGGCAATCCAGACAAGGAAAATCTCATGGTGGCGGGGTCTGCATCAACTTGTTGCCACCAACCGCCATGTTGAGCTACACTCAGGAACGTTCCCTTCATGTTGAACTTGCCAGTGGACCTTTGTTTAAGCTTGTCCTCGCCATCAACGCTGAAGCCGCTTTATAACGTTTACGGACCCTGCTGTACACTTCCACGACAACGATCGATCCCATTCTTGTGGTGAAGCGATGGTGTGGCACCGGACAAACCATGCCTGTCACTTTTTGAGCACCTTCTCCGCCAGGAGATTTTTTTCATGGCCTGCTTCGTTTATTTACATACCATTGGTCAAAATTCCAAACACAAAAATCCCATTGGTCCAGTGCAAGATACTGATGCTGGTGGTGCACACAAGGCACGGACAAGATGCACCGGCCAAGTACGCACGTTTGCTCAAACGGCCGCGGCCTTCAACCAGCCGACGTGGCTCCGACTCCGCTCATTCCGCATTTCGACCCGAGGCGCACACAGCCCTAGTGACCTGCACTCCTGATTTCCATAGCTCCAGTTCATAGTAGCAACATGATGCAGACGATCGCCAAGCGCTCGGCCTCCGTGGCCAGAGCCAACGCGCGCCGCGCCTTCTCGAACGCAGCCGCGACCGAGGCTGACAAAGAGCGTCTCGTGATCTTCGACACGACCCTGCGCGACGGCGAGCAGTCGCCTGGCGCCACGCTCAACTTCAAGGAGAAGCTGGACATTGCGCGCAGCCTGAGTGCGCTGGGCGTGGACGTGTGCGAGGCGGGCTTCCCCATCTCGTCCCCCGGTGACTTCGACGCTGTGTCTGCCATCGCCAAGGAGATCGGCCCGCTCACCGCGAATCGCGCCACGGGCAAGCCCATGACTGTTTGCGGTCTCGCACGCGCCATGGAGAAGGACATCCAGCGCTGCTACGACGCTGTCAAGCACGCGCCTAGCCACCGTATCCACACGTTCCTGGCCACGTCCGACATCCACCTCAAGTACAAACTGAAGATTTCGCGCGACGAGTGCATCCGTCGCGCTGTGGACGCTGTCAAGTTCGCCAAGAGCCTCACATCGGACGTGGAGTTCTCTACCGAGGACGCTGGGCGCAGTGACCCTGACTTCCTGTGTGAAGTGCTCGCTGAAGTCATTAAGGCCGGCGCCACGACGCTTAACATCCCCGACACGGTTGGATACACGGTTCCTGGAGAGTACGGATCGCTGTTCCGCTACCTGATTGACAACACAGAGGGAAGCGACAAGGCTATCTTCTCCACGCACTGCCACAATGACCTGGGTCTTGCTACCGCCAACACTCTGTCCGCTGTGCAGGGCGGCGCCCGTCAGGTGGAGGTCACGATCAACGGTATCGGCGAGCGTGCCGGTAACACTGCCCTCGAGGAGCTGGTGATGGCTCTGAAGACTCGCCCGCAGCACTTCCCCGTCTACACGGACGTGGACTCGACGCAGATCACCCGTTGCAGCCGTATGGTCAGCCACTACACTGGTATGTCGATCCAGCCCAACAAGGCTATTGTGGGCTCGAACGCTTTCGCTCACGAGTCTGGAATCCACCAGGATGGTGTGCTGAAGCACCAGGCTACTTATGAGATTATGCTACCGGAGTCTGTGGGTCTGAGCGAAAACAAGATGGTGCTCGGCAAGCACTCTGGCCGTCACGCTTACAGCAAGCGTCTGCAGCAGCTAGGCTACACCAGCCTCACACCGGAGGAGCTCGACTACTACGTGGAGAAGTTCAAAGTGCTGGCTGACGAGAAGAAGACGGTCACAGACGCTGACATGGAGGCGATTGTTTCGGACGAACTGTTCAAGCCTGAAGTCTTCTGGACGCTGCAGTCTGTGCATGTCACCGCTGGTAACCTGGTGAAGCCGACGGCCACGGTCACGCTTGCACACAAGGACGGCCAGGAGGTGAGCGAGGCTGCTATGGGCACTGGTCCGATTGATGCCATTTATGTGGCCATCAAGCGCGCTACGGGCCAGGAGAGCATCAAGCTGAACGACTTCTCTGTTGAGAGTGTGACGGATGGCACGTACGCTCTGGGTGAAGTGACTGTGCGGGTGCAGGAAGACAAGGAGGAGGAGGAGAAGACTGAGGACGAGAAGCACGTGAACGCCCAGACGGGTGTCACTCGTGACCGCCAGTTCGTTGGACACGGTGCTAACACGGATATCCTGGTCGCTTCGGCTACTGCCTACGTGAACGCTGTGAACCGCATGATGGCGTCGCAGGCACGTGGTGTTACTGAGGCTCGGGTGGACGCCTAAGATTACGAAAATACAACATCCAAGAAACAAGGACTTCGTCAGCGTTTGCGAATCTGAGCCTGGAATTGCCATCATGGTATGATACCAAGCGAGTATGCCGCGATCGATCAGGCGAGTGCTGTGCGTATGTATTATCTAATCGATGTGAGGAAGTCTACTCTACATCAGCGCAAAAATATAGTGTTCAGCGTACGCGAACGATGCGAACTGGAGCGAATATCTCAACCAACTTGTTGCTTTACTCTACAACGTATTTTACTCGGCCGTGAGCCCGTCGTAGGCCGTCAGACCGCTGTTGTTTTCGATGGTGTCGTCAGCCCCGTGAGCGATCAGATATTCGCCCAGGACTCCTTCACCGTCGTAGGCCATGGCGAAGTGCAATGGTGTGTTGCCCTGCGCATTGCGGTGGTTGATGTTGGCTCGACGCGTGACCAGGAGCTCCACCATTTTCTGGTTCACGTTCTGGCAGGCGAGCAGCAACAGCGTGTTGCCCTTGTCGTCCTCGCTGTCGATAGGGAATCCAGCATCCAGACTCTCAACCAGCCGCTTCATCCGGCCATTGCGCGCCTGCGAGAACACGGTGTCCACTTCCAACGACATCTCTTCACCGGCCGGTTCCTGTCCGCGCGCTCGTGCAGCATTAGCCTCATGGTTAACAGCATCTAATTGCGCTCGCTCCGCCGCTGTCAATGGCAGCAACTTGTTGCGAGCCACCATCAGTTTACGCACGTGGAGTTTGTGCGATACACCCAAGACTTCCGCCATGTCCTCGGCACGAAGCTCAATGAGGAACTCGCCATCGACAGCACCTTCACGGAACGCCGCCTTGTATTGAGGCAAGGACAAGCTGTCAAGCCATCGACCGACGTCGTCCACCGTCCACGCGCGCAATTCTTCCGGCATTGGCTGCTGCTTCCCTGGGGCTAAAACCTCCTGCTCTTCGCGTTGCTGCTGTGCCAGTTCCTGTTGCTTGCGCTGGCTCACCGTTGAAAGCAAATTGCTAACGGCATCTCTATCTTTCGTTTTGGCAAATGCTGCGGTGACAGGAGTGATATTGGCGGCGGCCGCGGCTGCCGCTGCAGTAGCAGCCGTCTCCGCTGTAGTCGTGATGGCAGCGGCAGTGGTGTCGGCGTTGATATCGCGCAGGTTCTTGAGCATGTTCAGAGAGCTGAAGTACGATAAGGACATGGACATGAACTGGAACTTCATGAGCTCCTCGGTGGACTCGAACATGGCCTGTGATCTCGCCTCATGCTCACGTGCTTTAGCTGCAGTAGCTGCCGCTGCTGCCGCTGAAGTCGCTGTAGCTGTCTCGAGCTCGATGCCCTTTTCACGCAAGTTCTCGAGTTCGAGCTTCTGCTCTTCCAGCAACTCCATCAGATGCCGTTGCAGACGAGCAAACTCGCGATCCTTTCGCATTCGAGTCTGCTCCATATCTGCGAGCCGCTCTTCTAGTTCTGCAAGCGCTTCTCGTTTCCGCTGAACCTCGGCGAACACACTCGCAAACTCCGCTTCCAAGTCGCGCTTCTTCTTCTCGCGCTCGCTGCGCTTGATACTGAGCGCCATCTCGACGGCATACGCGTCTGCTTGGCGCTTCTTGATCGCTTCTTTCGACTCGAATACATTTTCGGCGCCTAATTCGTACGGTGCGCCTTCATTGTCCAGAGAGAAGGGGGTGTCAGGGATTCCGTTGCCGAGACTTTGATGTTGAAGCGACGACCGGTGATTCCGTAGTAAACCCTCAACGCCACCGGCATGCAGACGTTCGGCTTCGTGGGTTAATTCCCGTACGTCGGCATCGAGCTGATCGATTTCTTGTAGCTCCCGCTCCAGCACTTCGAGTTCTTTCTCAGCTTCACGTAGTTCAGTGTGAACGGCACTCACTTGTCGCTCAGCAGCTTCTTGCGCGCGATGCAGTGCGTCCAGTTCGCTCTGCTGTCGTTCAAACGCCTGCTTGGAGCCTTCGATCAACTGGAGCCCAAGTGCCAGGCGTTCGGCTCCTGGTGGTGCGTCACGCCACTGCTTCTTGCGTGCAGCTTCTCGACGGCCTAAGAGACCTCGATACATCCGCTGGATCTCAAGCGCTGCAAGCTCCGAAAACCGAGCAGTAAGGAATTTACCGCGTGCGACATACATTCGCCATGTTGCTTGCAGTTTAGCTGCGTTTCGATCTTGAAAGCGGCGCCGTTCCTGTTCCTTGCGCAGTTTTCGAGCTCGATTGCGGCCAAGATGGCCACGAAGTACCCGCTCCAGCACACGAGCTTTGCTTTCTCGCAGCTTTGCACGGTACGTTATCCGACAATAAAAGCCTCGGAAGACGGTCTCGATGAGAATTGCAGCGTGCAAGCGTCTTGCTGCCTCTTCCTTCTCCTCAAACACTCGGCGAAATCGTCGACGACCTAATCGACCTCGAACTACCCGCACGATTTCCCCACCAGCGAACTTTTTGACTCGTTCCTGTTGCATCTCACGACGTATTCGATCTACTCGACGCACGGCCAGAAAGCGACGAAGATACTTCTGCACTCGAGTGGCTTGGGCGTCACGTCTTCGCCTCAACTCACGCTTCATGTTGGACTCGTTGGCTCGAGTATCGTCGCGGAAGTTTTCCTGCAGGGAAGAACGCACCTCGTCGTACTGCTCTCCGGTCAGATGACTCTTTGCCACTAAACCAGGTCCAAGAGCTCGTTGTTTCTGCTCTCGTCGTTTGCGAGCTTGTTCTTCGGCCTCGAGTTGGTCAAACAAACTCGGAAGTTCCGGTTGTTCTCGAAGCTTTTGCCGCGTTTCCTCTGCAGACGGAGCCAACAACGCCTTCGGAGACTGAATGGAGGTAATGGGCGTTTCTACGGACGGTTCCAGTGTCATGAATGGCGCAGACTTTGAGAGTACAGCCTCGTCCTTCGTTAACTGCTCGAGATTTCGCTGTTGGGATGCAACGAGCCTCTCGGCCTGCTGAGCTTGCAATTGAGCATCGAGATCGGCTAAGCGCTTGAGATCTTCCTCCTCCCACTCACGACGTCTTCGCTCTTGTTCCTCTCGCAGAGCTGCCATACGCGCTTCTGTTGCTGTGCGGTGCTTTTGACGCTGCTCTTCGGCTTCCTTCTCGATACGCTCCTCTTCAGCACGGATTTTAGCTCGGACGCTTTCGATGTCGTCCGTGCGAGCGCCATTACGCTCTTTTGGCTCGATTTGCCTCGGTGTTTCATCTTCGTGGCTGTAACTTGAGACTGGCTGCGGAGGCAGAACTGCAGGAGGAATAGTAGGAGGCAGCAACATGTTCGCGGGGGCAACGGGATGAGTTAATGGGGTGATTTCAGCATCCGAGGTCTGTTTAGCCTGCTTTTCTTGCTGGCGCAACCACTTTTTCTTTTCACTGTCCGCTTTTTGAGTCTCGTGAGTCCGTATCGCCTCCTGATAAGCACGTTCAGACTTCTCAAGCTGCAGTTCGTAAGGAGTTTTGCTGGATTTCTGAACTGAAAGAGCTGATGACTCTAACGTTGATTCTTGAGGATCAATTGTACGTGGAAGAGGCTGGGTTACAGCCCCTGACTCCTTTGTCACGATCGGTACCTGCTTCTCTACTTCTTGCACTGTTAGCATTTGCTGTTCGTCTGGTTCCTGCGCTGCTATCCGCTCCTTCTCTGTCATCTCCATTTGACAATTCACGAGCATCTCCAGCACCTCAGTCACGTATCCTTTGGCTTCTTGACGGAGTTCATGTCCGGCTCGGATCCACGATACAAAGGCGCTCTTGGGTGTTGCTAACGCTTTCCTCAACTGCACGCGGGTCTTGGATCGCAGGCTACTTGTATGCGGTTGCTGATGAGACCACACGTGCTGGATATTGGCTCGACCTTGAAGGAACGGATCGACATTAGTGGGGGCGACGAGCGTGTTCTCCACAGACTGAACGAGGACAAGAGGCACTTGAATATCCTCCAATTGAGAGCTTAGATCCACGTGGCGAAGCGCTCCACGGCATAAGCGAATTCGTCCGTCAAGTGTAATGGCGTTGGTTACCGCGGTGTAAATACTGAGCGCCAAGTTCATGTCAACTTTATGGAGATACGCTTCGGAAAACAGGAATTTGCTGAAAAACGACACTGGCAAATCTGGACGTGACATTGGAAGACAAGCGAATACATTCACGGCACTATGAAGAACTGCGGCGAGCTGTGCATCCACACTCGCAAAACCATTGAAAAGCGCGAGGGATTGCAAATATCCGTCGTAACTTTTGCCATACAACACACTGTAGCAAGTTGCTACATTTGCCCCATTGCCAAACCCGATAATGTGGAAAGGGGCTCCAGTGGTCACAAATTGCATTGTGTGCTGAAGGAAATTGAGTAGTTCGTGCACTCGACGCGCTAGCCACATGTTGTTCAGCACGAGTTTGTCTTCTTCACTAGCGTTGTCATCCACGGCGTAAGCAGTGCCAGCCTGGCCTGGAAAGTTAAACAATAGCGCTCGAGCACCAACGTTTCGAGCGACAATCGACCGGAAGAAGACGCGGGTGCTTTCAAGAGTATCGAAGAGATCGTGAAACACGATGAGGTTGCACTTGACAGTCTCACCGATGGGCTGTCCAACGACGGCGTAAGGTATCTGCGTGACGCCATCCTGACAGGTGAAGACGCTGTCTGCGGTGCTTCCCACGCCGTCTTGAAGCCCTGACGGAGCCGCCAGACGTGACATTTGCTGCGCTTGAACCGCACGACGAGCGGCTTGTTTCTGCTGACCCTGACGTCGTGTTTTGGATAGAGAATCATCGTTACTTGGGTCATTTATCCTTGACCTTTTCAAAGTCATTTTGTCACGTTGAACATCTTCCAATTGGCTAGTAGCAACACCGACAGGCAAGATTTCTGGCTTGAGGAAGCAGAGCATACGTCGTGTCTCCAAGTCTTGCATTTCAAGCCTCCGTTTCCATGCATAAGCCTGCAACACAGTGCGGATCCAATCACAGAATCGCGCGGCGCACGAACTAATTGGCGCGATCTGTGCCGGAGTGAAGAGCGGGTTGCGAGCATGCGCTGCAGCTTGCATCACAGCACGTTCTGAAAGAGCCTCCAAGTCCACACGGTGCAAGCGAGTCAGTAATTTATCCTGCGAGATAGCGCGCTTGACTTCTCCCCAGTCTCCACCTCGTGATCCCAAAAGTAAAGCTCCCAAGCCACTCAGTACCATTTCCACAGCCGGATGAGGACTGACAAAACTGTAGAGCTCTGCAGCGTCTTTCTTGGTGATAGCTGCAGCCACAGCGGAAGTTTGAGCCCAAATGTGTTTCCAGACGTAATCCAATTCGTCGACCTGCTTGTTGTTATCGATATCTTCTTCCTCGTCCTCTTCCTCTCGTCTCTCAGTGATTGGAACTTGCTGTATCCGACGTTTATTAGGACTTGGGCTTTTGTCACGACGCGCGACTTGATTCAGAGCTTTCATGCGAACTTTCTCCACCAGCATGTAGAACTCGTAGCAGTTGGCACAAACCTGCACGTCTCGATAGTAATAACCAGGGAACGTAACTCCAAGTGGCTCGCCGTCTCCGTAATATGCTTCTGCAAGGTAATCACCGTCTTCACCGCTTTGATACCGTCGAATAAAGAGATCCACAAGCTGCTTCTCGGCTCGAGTTTGTGCCACCAGTTTGAACGGGATCGTATGCGTCAGTGGCGGAGGCTGTCGAGTTTCAGCACGTTGTAGTCTTTGGGGAGAAGAAGGTTTGCGATGCTGAGCCAAACGTCCAAGTAAATCGTCTGTGCGATGCGCGTCAATGAAGGCGTTTGCTGTGGCTGTAGCATTAGCGACACTCGTCCGTCGTCGCCCTTTTCTAGCTTGTCCAGCCTGATCAAGTAGTGTGGGCTCCTTCTTACGTTCCATTCGTCTAGAAGTCAACTCGGCAATGGACAAACTGCAGAAATCCCCGCAACAACCGCGTTTCTGGCTTGACATTAGATGAGCCGCTGACACAGTGCGTCTTCGTCCTCTAGACAGCGACGACGTAGCTGGAAGGAAGGACAAAGCTTCATCCCAGTCACTCGATTCAAGGTTTGCTCGGCGTCGACCCTCTAGTTCTCCGAGAGGATCCAAGCGCGTTGAAAGAGCGGGTACGCGAGTTAACATCCTGTTGTATTGGAGCGTTGGAGCCGCCATGATCGCTTCCACTAATCGCTCGTCGGGTGCACGGGATCCTTCAGCTCGGGCACGAGCTAGGAGTCTTTCATTCATGGCACGAGGACCTTCATACGAACTGGAAAACGTTGATACTAACGCTTCTGGGAACGTCGGAGCGGAAGGCAGAGTCACTGCTGCGGAGATCGTTTCGCACGCGGATGTCCGCCACAACTGGAGTTTCCCACTATCTTCCATTACGAATAGAGAAACACAGCGAGCTACTCGACACTTCTTGTTCTTCTCGAGAAAATTTACCAATTGCTGCACCAATTCGTTCACGACAGCGTTCAATTTGACGTCTTTGCTCGTAATTCGCTGCCCTCCAAGCGCCAACCAGAACACTTTCCCCTGCACCCGACCGCTTTTCTGAAGCCTAATTTACAACGTACAAGCGTCAGGATCAATCAAGTTTTAGCCCCGGCTAATTGGATCACACGTACGTACGTGAACTCGTGCTCGAGGTTGGCATAACAAGTGGCATCCAATTCGCCTCGTGGTCGAACGAACGTACTGATAGCAGCGCTACAAGCACTGCTGGACGATACAGACTGCAGGAAGGTCAAGCATTCGGATGCAGTCAGGAACGGAACGGCACCTGGAGTGTCATTTTTGTCGAACCAGCACACCGCAATTGGCCGCGTCGGGTCCAACGCAGCGTCCGCAAACTGCACAAAAGCGCGATGCACTTGCTCCGCTGTGAGTCTGTTTTGGGGTTTTCGGCGTACGGCGCCTTTGTCTGTGAAGTACCAGGACCAGATCTGCTGCTTGTCCACGAATACAGTCTCCACCACGCTCAAACAGCATTCGCCTTTGTCTCGGCTTACGAGGCCCGAGCAGACCCACAACCAGGACCGACTCGTGCGTTGTTCCCTTTCTAGGTCCACGACGGGGACGCTGTCGCGCAAGATCTGAGCCTGGCCATAGTGCTGCTGCTTCATTTCCGCAGGAAGGACGTCACGGCTGATGTGTCGGCGGTTGCGAAGCGTGGTTTGTATTTATAGGCATTATTGCGGTGCGTTGTGTATCAGCACCGCAATTGTTATAATAGTACAAGTTTTCTGAAAACGACAACGAGGGTGAGTCATGGAAGCTCTCGCTTTTAAGTTTAAAAGGACATGGTTGTGCCCATGTGTCGGAGAATCATCCTTCTCTTTGGTGAATTAATAAGTTTATTGCGGAGAAGAAGCTGAAGAGCACTCGGAACTAATGTTTGAAAGCGAAAGGCCTGCGTAACGGCATTACTGTTGCTCGTTTCCTAATATCGGATGGTGATCTAATTCAATGCCGTTCACTCTTGCTCGTCTACAGTGAGCAGGTTGAACCATTGCAGGCTGCAGCAGAACTTAGTCCCAGTGTACTCCACTGAAGAGTGGCCTGCCACACGTTAGCGCTGCCACGGAACGGATACTTGCGCGTCGCAAAAGATCAGAACACCTTCAGCCCGAGCGATTCGTTCGTATCTCAACGGCTTCACATCCTGGGACAGAATAAAAGTTGCAGTGCAGTCGAACTTCGAAATGACTCGAAGTGCAGACAAAAGTGCTGGCAATTTGCTGCGCCTTTCGACCCTAAAGACACTGTCTTTAAGACAGCACGATTACGAGCAGCTCGGAGTTCTTGACAGCGCCGAGATCAAAAGTTGTTTGTTGTTTTGCAAATCGAAGCAGAAAACTCGAGGGATCCTGGCGAGAGGGAAAACATCCTTACCACAGCATGTGTAACCAACCACGCGCTCGCCGTCGCCACATTGCTGCCACAGCAATTCCACTGGAAGTTCCAGCGCCAGCGCTTCAGGAAGAGCAGACATCGTGATGGCATCTCGCCACAAGTTGTCAACACCATGGCAAGTTCCAACAACGGCATAGCAGCAAAAGATGGAATTGTAATCCCACTTGACATCATGAACCTATTCAAATGAATTCCTGAAAACGAGTTTTTCACGTTCACCATCTTTCTATACATATATTTCCTCACATCTAGCATATGTGATTTGTCCCATAGGTATGATTACTCGTTAGGTCTAGGGTCTCATTTCGCCTCTTCTTCTCAAGCCAGCGCGGAATCTCTCATTCCAACACCTTAGAATAGGCCGACGGGGTGGCGCTGCGCGTGTGTATTTCCTTCCCCCCGCATAAGCCAACGCCCCACGGACGAGATGCGCGTCGAGTTCGCGGTGCCCTCTCCGTCCGACAGCGCTACAGAGTACACGCTGGACATGCAGGCGTCCACAGACAGCGCGGCGCCTCCGTCCTCCGCCACGCAGGCGCCGACGTCGCAGCCTCTGGCGCACAAGAACTTACGGCGCGTCAACACGTTCACAGGCGCCCCCAATGAGGAGGAGCAGCGCAACATCATCTCACTGCGGTATCGAGCCGACAGCATGGCGGACTCGGTGGCGTCCGATACAAAACCCAATGCAGAGACCAAGCTGTGGAATCTCTTTGAGAAGGTTTTCTGCTTCCTCAAGGGCATGACCATCTACCAGACCCGACGCCGCCTCAAGTTCACGATTGTGTCCCAAACCATCATCAACTCGCTACGTATCTTCCCTATTATCCTGGGGTTGAGCTTCCAAGCCACGGTGCCGGTGCTTATCCTGTATATCACGCTGGTACTGGGCTGGCACGGCACCAAGTTCCTCGTGCCCAAGTTTCTGCTCAGTTACAAGATCGGCATGCAGCTTACACTGCTCGTGGACGTCATCTGGTACTACAAGGGCTACAATGGCAAGCTCAACAGTGTCAGTAGTGGTACTTCCGTGCTCATGCAGGGTTTCTTCTCCATCCTGCTGACGATGCTCAATATCACGGGCTTCATGTACGGCTGGAAGCTTCGCCGCATCGTCAAGGCTGTGCAGAACCAGAGAGAGTGTGACCGAGCTGCTTTAGCCACGATGATGCCGTCTCCGCAGCGGGTCAACTCGCTCCACCAGACGCTGTCCATTAACCCGTCGGCCGAGATGGATGAGGACGTAGGACCTTCGGCTCGTCGGAAGATTGTGGTGGGTCCCGGCGTCCCGAACAACAGGTTACGACGCACTCAGTCAGGCGTGTCGCTGTCGCTGCCGGATGCGATGAAGACCAAGAACCAGCGGAGGAAAGAGGCGGAAGCACAGGAAGAGGCGCCCGTGTTCTGCTCCAACCTCATCATCACGAGCAAGTACACGTACTACAACTTCCTGTTCGTGTTCCTCAAGATGCAGTTCAGCCGACTGGCGAATTTCTACACGACCATTGTGGTGGCGCTCTGTTTCTTCGACTTCTCGCCTGTAAGTCCCGTGGCCAGTCTGACGCCGCTGCTGATCGTGTTCGCGACCTCGGCGCTGAAGGATGTGAGTGAGGATCTTCGCCGACAGAAGGGAGACGCTTTGGTGAATTCCAGGGCGGCGCACATTGTTCGTCGCGATGTATTGGACGAAGTGATGCACATCGATGGCACATGGCAGGATATTGAAGTGGGAGATGTGCTGCTACTAAAGGACGGCGATCAGGTTCCTGCAGATTGTGTTCTACTGGCCACTAGCAGACCGGATGGAAGGTGCTACGTGGAGACGGCGAACCTTGATGGCGAAACGAACCTCAAGATCCGACAGGTAGCGAGCTGCACGAAGCATTTCTTGACGGCTGAGGAAATATTGGACCGACATAAGCTCGAAGTGGAGTGTGACGTGCCTAACAAGGACCTCTTCTACTTCGACGGTGTTTTAAGACTGGGAAAAATGACGGACGATGCTGTCACGGATGCTGACAAGGAAGACAACGAGACCAGTTTGACGATGGATAATTTGATTCTGCGTGGAAGTGAAAGTCGCAACGCCGAGTGGACGCTTGGGCTTGTGATCTACACAGGCAAGCAAACGAAGGTCCAAATGAACTCTGTTGCCGTGCCGTTGAAGCGTAGCTTTGTGGAGAAGACCTTGGACACCATGTTCGTGCTGGTTTTGATGCTGCTTTTCGGAATTTCGATCGCCTGCACGCTAGGAAACAACAACTGGAACTTGGATCTGGCGGATGAGACGACGCCCTGGTACATCAAGGAAGACTCGAACGGCTACATTTTCTTGAGTTACGTGATCTTGTTCAACAACCTCATCCCACTCTCGATGTACGTGACGATGGAAGGCGTTCGGTTTGTTCACGCGCGATATATCGAAAACGATCTGGAAATGTACGACTCGAAGACAGACACACCGGCACAGGTTCGCAACAGCAATATCAACGAAGATCTCGGGCAGATTCAGTACATTTTCTCGGACAAGACAGGTACGCTCACGTGCAATGAGATGATCTTTGCAAAGTGCACCATTGGGGGTCTCAGGTACAACGACATCGAGGTAGACCCTGCAAAACCCGGACGACCAGGCACACGGTTTAACGATGGACGATTGCTGGCGCGATTGAATTCGAATCACTCGACGAAGAAAGAGATTCACGACTTCTTGCTGCTACTTACGATTTGCAACACGGTGATTCCGGAGAACAACGTTCCAACGTCGCCGACATCCAGCAGCGACTCCTGTTCAGCTCCGACCACGACGATCAAGTACAACGCGTCTTCCCCTGACGAGGAGGCTCTTGTGCTGGCAGCTGCTGACCTAGGCTACGTGCTTGAGTCCCGTGATGGACCAATGTGCAACACGATCATCCAGGGAAGACCCATGTCGTTTGAGATCCTGAATGTACTGGAGTTTAACAGCGACAGGAAGCGTATGTCGGTTATTGTGCGATTCCCTGACGGAAGTATCGTGCTCTACTGCAAGGGGGCTGATGACATCATTTTTGACTTGCTGTCGAAGTCCCAACCTCAAGGTGTATCTCACGTGACTCGTGGTCATCTCCAAGAATACGCGTCAGAAGGTCTTCGAACTTTGACGACTGCTATGCGGCGCCTTACTCAGGAGGAATATGACCAGTGGAACCAACTGTACCGACAGGCAGAGTTTTCCATGGAGGGGCGAGCCGCCAAAATCGCCAAGGTTTCGGCTATTATTGAGGTCGAGTTGACTTTGCTCGGTGCGACAGCCATCGAAGACCGACTGCAAGACGGTGTGGAAGAATCCATCTGTGCTCTACGCAAGGCTGGCATTAAGTTCTGGGTGCTCACTGGTGACAAGAAGGAAACCGCGCTCAGCATCGGCATGTCATCGCATGTGATCGATGATAATATGGATGTGATTGTCTTAGGCCAACGCGACAAGGGATCTCTGCGAACAAGACTGGAGGAGTTGTATGTCGACCTTGTAGAGGACAAGTGGGGGTCGGACGAAACGTCTTCAGCAGTCAGTGTGTTGTGGGAAGCTCTGAAGCGAGCCATTTTGTACCTATGGGATCTTGTGAAACTTGCGCTGGTTGGACGAGACGAAGAAGCAGAAGCGCGCAAAAAGCGGCGACGCTTGCCAAGACGAGAACATGCTGGGGCTGAGACGCCGACTGATAGTCCTGCCCACTATGATGAGGTGTATCCCGCCCAACCAAACCGTGACATTACTGAGAACAGCTTCGACCGAGATTTATGTGACCATGATTTCGAGCCGAAGACTGACAATATGAGGGGTGGCACGGAAAGTATGAGCAGTGGCGATTATGTGGACGAGGAGCTGGAGTTTGCCATGGTGATCGACGGCAAAACGCTCGCGCTAGTGCTGGATGACGATATCAAGTACCTCTTCTTGGCCGTGGCTACGCAATGTAAATCGGTCATTTGCTGTCGCTGTTCCCCATCCCAGAAGGCGTCAGTGGTCAAGCTAGTTACGGAACCCACGCTCATGTTTTCACCAGGCAACATTACGCTAGCCATTGGCGATGGCGCCAACGATGTGCCTATGATTCAGGCAGCTAACGTTGGTGTCGGCATTAGCGGCAAAGAAGGTCGTCAGGCTGTTCTCTCTAGCGACTACTCCATCGCAGAGTTCCAGTACTTGAAACGTCTGTTATTGGTGCACGGCAATTACAGTTACAAGCGGATTTCCAAGCTCATCCTGTTCTCGTTCATGAAGAACGTGGCATTGTCAATGTCCAACTTCTTCTTGGCGATGGAGACGATGTACAGTGGTTTGCTCATGTACTTCAGCATCTTCTTCACTCTTTACAATGCGCTTTTCACGACGATTCCCATCGTGGTGATTGCCATGTACAACCAAGACGTGTCTCCGGCAGTGCTGATGCAGTACCCAACACTGTACGTGAACGGCTTGAAGAACCGGTCTTTCAACTGGCTCTCCTTCTTCGGCTGGTGTGTGCTGGGTGCGTGGCATGCCTACGTGGTATACGCAGTCCCATTCTTCTCGAATGGTTCTATCGTGTGGTACTTCTCGAGTGGTTCGTCCACACTGCAGTTCGATAAGCGCGACTTGGGCCTTTGGGCAAACGGTGTGGCATCGTACACGTACCTGATCACCGCTTCAACGGTGCAAGTGTCGCTCATGACGAGTAACTGGACGCGGACCAACGTCGTTTCTACTGTCGGTACACTGGTGTTCTACTACCTGTTTACAGCGTTCTTCTGTGCCGTATTCGGATGGACCAATGCCGATTTTTACGACACAGAAGTGGGCTTTGGAGTAGTCAGTCAGCTTGTGCGTGAAGCCTGGTTCTGGCTCGGCCTGTTGCTGTCTGTGATCGTTGCCATTTTGCCCAATTACATCGCCAAGGCTGGACGCGTGCTGTTCTACCCAGAACCGTCGCATTTAATGCGTGAGTGGAATCGTCTGGCGAAGGGCGAAGACGCCGCTGTGGTCATGGACTCGCCGCGCCTTGTACGTCGCAACACTGGTTTTGCTTTCTCTCACTGCCCGGGCGAGACGGAGATGGCGCTGGGTATTTATCGCAGCAGTAATACCAGTACGCGACCACAGACCCGTGCAGGGCAGAGGTCAGACCTCTCGGACATTGGCTTGCGTGTGCAAACGCCGTCGTCGTCCACCGCTGACGGTTCTACGCCGTCCCCGAAGACCCTGTACTAGACTATCAACCGCTCAAAAATTTCAAGAAAATGCGGCTTTCTTACATACAGGTAATAAACGTCGAGCGTGTATCATACCAGTCCACCCGTTTAGAATATCTGATCGAGGGGAATTTCTTCGGAGAGATGCGAGTCGATGGCGAGTTTGGCGACGTATTCCTTGTTGTCGCTGATGGCTGTGCAAAAAAAGTTAGCTTGTGGCCAACAAGGAGTTATTGGAGACTGACCTACCATAGGAATGACAGCCGACGATCCAATTTGCCTGGTTGTAGCGGTCTGTGAATTGTGAGTGCTTGGAGCTCTTTTTTGGCATGGTTTCTTCCTGTGCGAGACGTCGGAGCAGAGCACGCTCGTACTTGGCGCGCAGATCTGGTCGCAGAAGTTGGGTACCTCCTGTTGCGACTTTTTCCTGTAGACAAACGGTTGGAATGGCTGCAACACGACAAAAGTTAAACACTCGCGGCACCATTGAGAACTGCGTCGTTAAACTCACCGTCGAAGTAGTTGGGGATCCCTTTCGGCACACGTGGTTTTTCCAGTAAACGAGCGAGGGCCGGGAAAATACTTCGGACCAGAGCTGGCACGTACTCGAAGAGCACAGCCCGGATGACCACAATGGCACAGCCAGCAACGAAGAAAGCGAAGAGAATCACAACTTGAGGACGCGTGACACGTGAAATCAACTGCCCGCGACGAGTTCCGTCAAACAGAGGGATCCCGTCGCCAGGACTGTACGTGTTGTTCATCGTGGCCTGCTCAAACTCTTTGTCGTTTTCCGACTCGAAGATGCGGTCGTTCGAGAACATCCACATGGCAATGAGGCAGTGCATCAACACCGCATACGGAAGTAAAGCCCCTGCTGCTGTAGCCAATTTGCTATCATAAAGAGGCGGAGATCGAGCAATCCGAAGAAATGCTGTTCAATTTCCAGGTTAGTCGAGAGACTTCAAAAAGATAAAAAAACACTGATCACTTACTGAACTTGTCGGCCCAATACGTCATGATCATCGCCCCAAAGCCGATAAAGTGAAGCAGTGGCATGCCTGCCGAGAACTACGTGCACAATTATTAGCAAGAAGCGTGTTTTACGCTTATAATGAATGACCACTTACCATGTACGTGATGAAAATTGAGGTGAGAGATTGAGCGTAACGTGCAGCGAGATCGAATTTTGGTCCACGGTAGAGCGCCTCGAGGTCTCGCTGAGTGTCTTGCTTTGTCAAAGAGTGGTCGAAAGAATACCCTCGGTCGATAAAACGGCGAGCCTTAAGCATGACGTAGTTTGCCAATACATAGGCGTGGGTACTGAACGAGTTGATGATCATAGTGAGCATGAGTGCCACCCCAACGTCGTTGTACCAGTCCGCCGAAAAGTCCGAGTACTCGCCGTCCAGGATCTGCAACGCTCCTAGTGAAAAGCCTTCGTTGGACGTTCCAGTCTCCGGTACAGTAGTTGAAGATGAGAAATAGTTTGCGTTAGCGTTAATAACCAACATCAGCAGCGCCGTGTTGCAAAATTGAGCGAGGAAAACTTTCGTAACACGAGACACGACCAAACTGGACTCGGTATGGTGCTTTTCCAAGGCCACAAGCCCATTGAGAATACGAGCGAGAATCAAATTCACAGCCACAACCAGTAGAACCGAAGCAATGGACAGGATTTGAGTTGTCACGAAAGTTGTAGCCCAAGACCGGCACAGCAAGTCGCTCTCTCCTCTTTCCGGGTTGTTGAAGCTTTCGTACATCATACTTCGGAAAGAGCTGTAAAAGAAGTTTTTAGGTTAGATTTCGTACCCTAAAAATGAAATTTACAAAACTGAGGTGAACGTACTGATCAACGAGGAAGTTCTTGCAGTAGCATTCGATAAGAGCTTTGTACGGTACAAGTTGCGAAGCCTTGTTGAGCTCATCTTGGACGACATCAGCCTTGAGAACTTGAGTTGGGCAACTGGTTGGTCGCCCAAACTGCCTTTCCAGCTTACTTTTCTGCTCCTTCGCCAGGAAAATCAATACGAAACTCAGGAACAGCACAGCTAGCGTGATTAACGCCACAATCTGCATAATATTCACACTTAGGAAATTGAGAATTAAAATGAACAGCGCAGATGTCAACGTACCAGTTGTCGACACACCCTCTCAATGAACGGGTGGTGCAGGTTTTCCCAAATGATATCGGTTGGGTCCGGAGCCGGACGGAATCGAAGTCTTTTGCCATGGAGGCGCTTGTAGTGGGGCTGAAAGAGACGGTGGAACCAACCCAGATCAGGATATTCCTGCAGACAGCGGTGGAGACCTTCCTCTTCCTCGAATGTCACGAAAGCAGTCACAGCTTGCGAAATATTGTATCTCTTGTATCGGATCCGCCACTGCTCCAGCTTAACGTTAAAGCGATGCAGTTTTACCTCCAATTTGTGGATAGCACGTAGATGACGCTTCTCGCGTCTAGCGTACACCTGCTCATCTAACCGTCCGTGTAATAGCTGCAACTTTTCATGACGCTGTTGGGCGATTTCAAGGTGGCGCACGACTACACCACGGCGACTGAGTAAGCGTAAGTGGCGTGACGCACTCTTGCCGAATTGAATGTCGGCAACGCGAATACGATCGAGCTCTACTGCGAATGGTGGGGCATTACTCAACACAGCTTCTAAGTGTAGACGAATCTAAGAAAAATGAGTTAGCAAAAAAAAAAGAACGAAAACAAACATTTTTAGGATAGCTCACCCACCTCCTGCCGAAGCAAATTGAGGTCGTCATGGTGCGGTAAGTGTACTAGCTGCACCGTGTAGTCGAGAGCCTTGACTTGATTCTGCGTGATGTGGTTTACAGCTTCCTTTTCCTTGCGTCGGAGCCATACAACAACCCCAAAAAACGCGAGACTGCAGACGATATCGCACCCTACTGCGAGTCCCAAGAATTCGCGTCGCTACATCACAAAACAGTTGGCTTAGACCAGCTAAAAAAATAAAATAAAAACTACAAAACCTTACGCTCATGGAGTCCCAGCCGATAATTTTGAGGTTCCACGCACTCGACAAATCGATACGTGTGGTGAAGCACCTCCCGTACACAATCAACGCTCGGGGCTTGTCAGGTTCACACTTGGAATAGTCACTATCTTCATTGAGTCCAACCTCACAAACCTCCTTTGTGACGTTGGTAACACTGTCAACTGTGACAATAGTCGGAGCTTTTGAGCAATTCGTGCCGTACTGGACGTCCGGCTCCCATACATACGTGATCGCCTCGCTAACATTGAACGTGCAGCTTTTCTTGCCCAGACACAGTCCTTCGACAATTACTTGAGCGTTATCAGAGCCGCATCCTTCCCTTTCTTGAACACGCATGTCATCAAACGTTGGAATCTTCGTGATTTCATCTCGCGAAAAGGAACAACAAGGCTGAAGCGAGACCGGATGAACACCAAGAAAACACCCTGCTCCATCCAAGGGACAATCAGATCCTTCGACATCACCACGGCATTGGCCAGAACCTTCTGCAACTTTGTTACGTTCCGGACATGAGCAGCTTCCCTGGGAGTCGTAGGTTGAATACACCGCCTTCACAAATCCAATCTCACCTGCCGAGCACGTGAGCGACAGCTCTGCGTTTTCAATAGCTTGATCACACACACTACTGGCCTCACTAAGGTGGCCAATACTGGTTATACCCAGGACAGAAGGGAGTCCTTGCCGCGCTAGAGCAGTGAGTTGTGCCATGGAAGTGCCACCACCGACTATATAAACCGCCAATGTAGGAGCACTGATCACCACAAGCAGGAGGAAAAGCCACGTAATAACCTTGAGATACTTGAAGTAAAGAGCGATTCCCAGACCATATTGACTCAACACAGTCGAATCTGTCGGCAAGTGGTGGAACGAATGTGCTCCAAAGTCCGTGGAAAACAAAGGGTAGCGCTCTGGCATGGCAAAACCGCGTGCATCCACTCGAGTGCTGGAGTAACGCATTGGATGCGTCATCCCCCGGTCACGCAGGACTTTAGCATAGGAGAGATACTTCAGCTCTTTCGTGCCACAATCCGGTGGGTATCCACCTAACTGTGCATCGAGACGAGGAGACATCATGGCGAACTTCTTCTTGCCGTCCTTAAAGCTGCCTTCTTCCAGTGCTGTAACATCGACATCTTTCTCCAATCTTTGACGGGGTGGCAAGAGCTCTGCGTTCTCGATTACAGGCTCTGCATAGCTTAACTCGCTTGTTTTGGTGGACGTTGTGGCTTCACTATGACGTCGTTCCGGTCGGTTGGTAGAACTTTGTAGATTCCGCACCGTCATGGAGGCTCGTCGCCTGTTCTTGGTGCGTTTGTTCACCATGTCAAACGATTGTGCGAAGGAAACCGAGAGAATCGAAAGGAATGACTATAGTGAGCTCCAAGCTGGTACGGAAGTTTCACTGTCGGCGGTTGCTAGTGAGATAATAATACAAGAAGCATCAGTTGGTAGGATACGAGAGAAACGGACCCGATTGAGATCCTATCAAATCCAAAGCTCCTCAGCAATAATCGGATTCATTAAATTAACACCACGGCGAAGTATTCTTATTGCAAACGTAATTTCTGAATCTGTAGTGATCATATATACTTAGTATTCCCAAACTGTCATGAAGAACAGAGCAAATTGCATTTTTGAAGTTGAAAAATACTAGATATATTCTCAGAGTCTCATTGCCTAGCATTGCAGCGTTGCCCGCAAAGCTGAATGAAACGCAGACGGAACGAGTATGCGGTCATTCTACATTTTAGAATCCGATGCAGTGCAAATGACCAGAGCCTCGTACCGGCCTTTTCTTCCAATCTCGACATTGCGCTTTTGGGCGATTCATCAAACGCATCGTGAGCTTCGTGCCTTTTTGTCCATCGATCGCCAAGCCAACGAACTCCTACAGATCACTAAGTAGACGCTGCTTACTCGTAAGGCCAGACTAGTTGAAGCAGTAGTTGGTCGTCGTTAAACAAACAGCCGGATGAACTCCTGATCCAGGTCAAGTACGGTCAAAGATTTTACTGCCACTGCCTAATGTTTATGGTCCATAAGTTATGGTACGTAGGAGCTTCACACTACAAGACCAAAATTTCCCCACTAATGTTTTCTATGCTCGACATCTCCCTGGAAAGGAAAGACGATTCCTGTCGCCAGTAAACTTGGGGGCGTATAGAGTAGAGAACAGCTTTCTCACGTTCCTGACAGCCTCTTGAGTTGCTGATTTGAGTCAATGATACCTTAGGTCAACCATCGAGATAGTTTGGCTGTGAATGGAGGCTTTCATCCAACGTGGACCCAGCTCTTTTTGGATACAACTGCAAATTCAGTTGTTCTCCAGCAAACCATAAAAACTAGTCACCATTACTTAGCTTGGGAAATGCAGAGAATTGTATCTTCTCTCAAATACACTTGGTGTTTGTATGCCTGAAGTTGAAGTGACATCACACTTATGTTTTGTATGCATGATGTTGAAGTTTTGGTCTTTTATGCACGAAGATCCTGCTTCTGGTCTTCCTGTCAGTTTTTGGTTTGCATCGGCGGTGGAACAGTTACTGATATTGTGTCAAAAGTTTGCAAAGCTTTGCCGACGATATACTTAAGTATACATATGTACAGTACATACAGTACGTTCAATTCAGAACGCGACTAGTAATCTGGATTGTACGAATTGAGTTGAAGTGTTGGCAGTCCAAGAGGCCACTCATGTTGTGGTGACAAACAAGTCAGTTGCGTACTGTACATGTAATGGGTATCAGGTCGATTCTCACCCAGGATCGTTAGTTCCTAACAACCTCACAATGCCTAAGAATCATGCAGTGTTTCCAAGTTAGAACCTCCAATACGTTGTAGCCATCCTGGAGCGGTGTCGCCACTTGATGCTCGCCGACATGACGACGTGCGACCACCATCTAGGCATCATGCCGGCTTCCTCTTGCAACTACACTTGACCTACCTGGTCACTATTCCAAAAGTGGACGAGTGTGTTAGACTTACTAGGCATTTCAACAGCACCAAGATGTTACAGTCCGCTGGACGAAATCGCAAGACAAGCTGATCTGGCATGTGTAGCGGCTGTTGAGTCCAGGGCTCAACTTGTCTGAGATCACCAAGATGACAGCGACCGACTGTAGCTTCAACACTCTCGACCATACACCACCCATGAGTCAGCGCAGAACTTAGTCGTGATAGAGCTCCATCAATTAAGTGCGAGGAAAGGCTCGGCGAAGCAGCCACGCTGGCGCCAGTATAGACACTTGTAGTAGCAACACACGTGCTGCGAGTTGTTTGGCCGCACATGGAGACCGTCGCACCACATTCATTGGCAACCCACTGATTCTTGTCAAGGATATCTCCCAGATCCGGGCGTATTCTCGAAAATCTCGACCGCTCGGGGCACTGCGATCGTCTGCAGTCCAGTTTTCGTCGCTCTCTCACAGCATCTTCGGCTGAAAGTCACAGACGAGTCTCGACCATTGCACAAGCCAGGAGAGAAGCGGGGAGTTTGCTTGCATGTCTCCCAAACGTTCGCTGCACAATCGTGCAGGCACCGAATTGCTTCAGTCGTGAAGACTTCGCTGAAGGTGGTAGCGGAACTGATTCGCACTACAAAAATCAGGAGCTACAAAACGGTTAAAGTCCTGGGTTACGTGTTGGCCAAAGGATGGCACCGACGGCCGTGTCATTGGCACCTATAGTGCCTATCGTAGTAGGCTGTCCGGGCTGGAATCAGCGCCACATATCCCAGACCCATGACGATCTGGCAGCATTGAGCTCTAGACCTTCTCATGTCGGTCCGGAGCAGCTCGCAAGCCGGCGAAGACGCGACTGAATACTCCGACCATAAATCAGCAGCAACGTCTCCTCTCCACCAAAAAGCGACATTCCGCTTCGTTAAGTCAACAGTCTCAGGTGTCTCCTCACCATAAAGTCGACATAATACTTGACATTTGTATGTCTTGAAAAAATCTACTGCCTCTACTAAATCGCTGCAAACCGCGAAAGTCGACATCTCAGTTCAGGCTAAGATTCTGCACCTTGAAGGCGAGTAAGAGGCAAACCACTCACTCTTCAATTTGTCCTCTTCCGGATAAGCCACTCTCTCTCTATCTCTCTTCTCTCCAGTACCAGAGCCAATATGCAGCAGACCACGGACGACGAGTTCAGCTCGCTCAAGTGCCGCTACGCCAGCAAACGCTGCTGGAACCTGCGCGCCATCAAACGCAACGGCGAGCGTCACAACCTGTGCGAGATGCACCGCCAGAAGGCCAACAGTAATCAGCGTCGTCTGGATAAAAAGCGCAAAGCTGGCCAGGCCCTGGGTTTGGGCAACCACCTGCCGCTGCACGCGGGCATCAACGGATTCTCGGACCTGGCGCGTCGTATGCGAATGCGCGACTCCATCCAGCTTAAGCTCGAGCAGGAACTGGGCTCCATGCCGTTGACCACGCAGTACATCCGTGCGCCGCGATCCACTCCGTCACTCGTAGAGCTGCAGCGAGCGGCAGGGCTCGTGGCAATGGGGAACGCACCAACGTACAGCAATGAGGTGGACACTTGGCGCGAGTCCAACCGCCTTCCACTCACCGCGTGGGTACATGCGTCTTACCCGAGGAGTCCTCGTGCCATGCTTCGTGCTGCGGCAATGGCAAAGATGGAGCCCAATTTTGACTCTCATGGATGGATGCACCGTAACCCGCTTACCCCACCCAAGGCGGAGCCTGTTTCCATTCCGTCGCCACCGTCCAGAGTGCTGCCACCTATTGCCACTGCCGTAGCGCGATCGGGAGAAGGACTGCAAAGCTCCTGGCAGGACACGCGGCGAGGGCCCTCCATTGCCACTCGCGCCAACATTTAAGCCCGAATGACCATCTTCGTCAACGTAAGTAAATAGCAAAGTACCTAAAAGTCATAAAGTGAATAATTTCTCAGTGGAAGAGACCACCAAAAGTTCCGTTTTGAATCCATACGAAAGCCAATAATGTCGTCCGTCCTTCACATAAGAATCGCAGTGCGTAATACTGTTCGCACTGCGTATCGGAATTGCGCCACTAATGTCCTGCTCCACAGCACCAGTGCCGAATTGTCGCGCACGCTACTGGGCATGTTTCGTGCTTGTCATCGCGTGAATTAAATATCCACCGCTCACTGACTACACACACAGTGCTGGGGATACTTTAGACGCCCGCGCTATACTAGCACGTTGAAGTGGCAAGATATATTTCGCTGCTTGCAGTGACAATTCGGATTTCCGGTCGAGTGGATTCGGGGTACTGTCCCGTCCGTGACGGTCCGTGGCGGGCGGACTTCAGGCATCAACACGCCGCACGCGTGCGTCCATAGTCAGGCATAAATGTGAGGCATGGCTTGGTTTACCCGACTCCGCAGCTTCCTTTGATCACTGCCAGCAACTTCTGTCACAAATTGCTTGCACAACTTTGGTAACCACGCACGTGACTCTCCAAATCGAAGTGCCTTTTGCCCGCTCAAATCCAGTCATCCGAGCAGAGATGCACCGGCCGGTGCTCCGCTCTGCAGTCTTTGGCGCTCCAAGAGCGCGAAGGAGGTGGCACCGGGTAGTCACTTCACTTGAATTTGCCCACTCGGATTTTCTGAGCCATCCCTTGAAATTCAAGCCAAAATCCACACTCGACTGGCGTTCACTTGCTTTCACTATGGAACTGAGATCCCATTTATGCGCTTCCATCTGCTCATCCAATTCACCCATGTAGCCATCCGATCCGATTTGCGCAGGTGGGCGCCGGTATCTTCCGGACGGACGTGCGTGGCTCGAGTCCGGCCATTCGCGCATTTGCCTCCCGTTCGCCGCACTGCTCGACATGATGGCCACACGCGCCGGCGCCCCCACTACCCCCACGTCTCCTACGACGCCTGAGGCTTCGGCTATCGCACAGGAACAGCCTGTGCACGACCCGGAGAGTATGTGCCGCTACCCGAGCAAGAAGTGCTGGAATACGCGCGCACTTAAACGCAACGGCGAACTTCACAATCTCTGCGACTTCCACCGTCAGAAAGCCAACAAGAACCAACGCCGCCTCGAACTGAAGCGCAAGGCCCGCACACAGGCGTCTGCAGACGCGGAGCCTTCAGGAAAGAGGCTGCGTGCGCACAAGAAGCCACGCCAGCGCACGCGTCGTGCTCCACTCAGCGCCCATCTAGCCATGAAAGAGGAGTTGCGTGCTAAGCAGCGGGCAAATGAGATCAGCAGGAACAACGCGACTGCAGCTGCAGCCACTTCCACGGGGCTCACCAGTTGGTTCCTTCAGGATCTGGTGCTGCTAGACGGCGTCTACGACCGGAACGGATTCCACGTGAAGGAGGAGCAGCCTCTGGCTCTTGCTTCAGTGCTGCAGACGCCCCCCGTCGAGCTGCAGCGTCTCCCAGAAGCGGTGGACGAGGAAGCTCTGGATCGTATCTTACAGGACGACGCCGCCGCTGTTAGCAAGAGCTTGGAATCGATTTCGGGAATGGAAGCGCTTGCCTCATTGCCTGAGGGCAAGACGTCCCCCGTGGACGTCGGAGAGAGCTGGGACAACCTGGATTTCAGTGACTACTGGGTCGCGCCCATGCCGTCGGAGCAACCGTCAAACTTGAGCTTCGACGTTTCCACCTTCGCCGTGGATGAAGATGTGTTCGTTGCAGACGTGTGAGCTGACACGGCGCCATTCCTATTTATTTTGTACAACTTTAGGAAGCACATGTCAAATAAATGCGCTTGCCTCCGAACTACGCTGTACATGTAGTCTTCCCCCCCCTGAGTCTGGTTGATCATCAATGGCTGGATGGGGATACATTGGACTGCCGTCTGCCGTCTGCCGTCTGTCGTCAGCAAATGTGGCTGACGATGGAAAGGTACAACTGCCAGAACTCTGCTTTTAAATTTAAATGCTATACGCATTATAAGAAAGCACAACAAATCTAGCCTAAAAATAAGGCTGAGGGCAGGATGAGTTTTCCTGTGTGCCGGTAGTCTACCGGCGGTAGATAGATGTCCTTCTTCCCTTTTGAAAGAACTGCACCAACATTAGGCTCGTGGTTGAATAAGCAACATGCCGAATATTCGAGGGACAGCGGGGGCAACGATCAACATGCCAGGTTTGATCATCGGCTGTGTGTTGGCGGGGCTGCTCATCGTGGGCTTCCTCCAGCAGCACATGCAAAAGCGACAGAGGAGAACAAGTACGTACGTACGTGGGAATCATGTGGGTGAAGTGCATTTCTAGGCAAAAAACACCAGACATGACTCTTCTGCGCTGTAGGATATCACCCTCCGCTACAAGTTCAACAGTCAAGCACAGGCGTGCTGGAGCAGATTGGGAAGAGAAAAGAGGACCTCCGGCGATACATTGGCAAGCTAAAAGAACAGCTTGCCGCTCGTGAAAATCAACTACGGTACCACGACGAACTTGAAGAGATTGTAACCTCTCGGGTGGAAACAAGTCGTCGTGATGAACAGGAGTGGACAAGGCTCATGAAAGCAGGCAAGAAGCTCCATGGTGACAACTGGAGTGCCTCCAGCGGGGACGAACCTTCACTCGGGTAAAGACAAGTAGCTTTTGCTTCTGCTATCGAAGATCTCACTCACATGTTGATGGCCATTAGGGAGCTCATGGAGCTGCATAAGGAGGAGCTGCTCGAGTACAAGCGATCACTTCAAAATCGACCAGACTCGGTCCGCGGGCCATCAACATCTCGTGACCGGAAAGCTGTTCGACGCCCATCAAAGTTTAACCTTCCACTGCTCAAGCTGCAATCAATAGCTCCGCTTCAAAGTGCCTCCCGTGGCATCAGTGCGAAAATGGAAACGACTAATGAACCAAAGTCGATACCTCCTCAGTGGCAATCCACTCGCGCCAAGGCGGGGTCTCAGCTTTCAGCGGCAGTTCCTCCAGCCCATCCAGATGAATCTACTGTATCACAACAAAAGATGGTTGTGCCACCACTAGACTTCACCCGATTGCCGGGAGGGCCAACGATTGGCGTACCTCCTACTGAAGAACCAGACGAACCTGCACAGAAGCAAAAGAGGAAGAGCTTCGAGGCCACGTTCCAACGGCAGACGCGACTTGCAGCTATGCTTCGAAAGAAAAAGTAGATTCCATAGTAGGTCAAACAAATAAAACACAAAGAACGAAGCGTAAGGGATTACGAGGTGAACAAATACCCTAACGAACCGTAGAAAGGTGTGGATCGAACTGCGTTGTCTGGATGCGTGTAAATACATGACATAGGCACTTGTGAACGCAAGCCAATACTAACCTTGTACGATCATCATCATTCACGCATCCGTTTTGGTTTTCTTGCTGGGAGGCCGTCGAGACTTCTTGGAGGATTTGGGCGTCGAAATTGGCTCGCGACTACCCTCTGGCACCTTCTCCAGCACAAACTTCTCCAGGTCACGAAACGTTTTGTTGTCAATGAGGTCGACGACAATATCCAGCTCGTCTGGCGAGCTTTTATCGAGCGCCTTGGGGCACTGCTCTTCCAGAAGCTGTACAACCGCGCCTAAGTCTTTGGGGTCAACCTTGTAGATGTTCTGGCTGAAGTGGACCTTTTCTTCAAGACTTGGGGCACTGTTTAGCAGCACAAAAGAGTAAAAAAAAAGTTAGAAACTACTAATTACCGTTGCGCTTCAATAATTCGCCGTACGGGATACTCTTGTCAGCCTTGGGTACCGGACCCACATCGAGCTTCATGGCCTTAACGCGGTCCTCAAACTTCTTCGAGAGCTCGTCCGCCAGCAGATACAGGTCGGAGCCGTCCTGGTTGTAAAGCTTGCAGTTACTCCATACCAGACGCATGTCACGCGCAAACTCCACTGGCTTCTTGTACTCGTTCTTGCTCAGTTTGCTGCGGATGGTGCCTAGGTCCATGGGCTCTTTGACCACCTGCAGATAATCGTACAGCCCCCATTCCTCCCAGTTGACACGCTCGCGGAACGGCTCTGCAGATCACAGCAGGAGCTTCAGCGTATTGTCATTACGTTATTAATCAGAACGAATTTACCCACCGCAACTGTCGAGCTTGAAGAAATGATCCGCGACGTCCGAACACTTCTTCCTGTTCTCGGGGTCCATTGGCGCTCTTTAAAGGATAATTTAACGACGACAGAGGGCGTGGATCTACACAATAACGGTATGGACAGGTAGGTCACATGGAGAACTATGAGATTCACGCGTCATATTAAGCGAGCGAGCGCTGGGGGGAGCGCACGTACAAGCTGAACTGGCAGCAGATGCATCCTCACCTTTCGAGCCTGGGCGTTTGTATGGGGGTGAGCGTATCAACTCTGAAAGGGGTATGTGGTGCACAGAACTATTGTGTACAGATTTGGACGGAAAGATGTGACGCGTTTGGTTTTTCTATTGTATAGCGACTGGTACGGACACAAATGTGTGACACTTGTAGCCATTTTAGATATATAGCCAATCCGATTACGTCAAATAAAATCGAGAC